>VOPJ01001211.1:0-67095 GCA_014673585.1 Semibalanus balanoides
TCAAGGTGAACTATTCCCTTTAAAGGAAAGGAAACCTGACTCCACCTTTACCATGGGTTTTGAACTGAGATAGCAGTTTTGTAGCCCGTGTTGAGAAACCCCTATCTGCAAGTTTTCTGGGCTTAACAGGCTCTCCAGCCGAATATATTTGACTTTTTGTCGAAGGAATGTGGGCCATAAATACAAATGTCAAGAATGTGGGCCCTATGCACCTGGGCAGAGGCTATGCAGTCAGCTAGTGCAGCTGGAGTTGGGTGCCTCTGCTAACAAGCGAAGGGTGCGTCTAACTGGTTCCCGGAGACAATGACGAGGTAGAAGGCTGATAAGGCTATACGCTTATCCAGCGCGTGAAGTTTTGAATCACCTGCGTCAGCAGTATCTCGCCATTGTCCCCGGGAACCGGTTAGGCGCACCCTTTGACGTTGGGACACCTGCGCAGAGAGTACGCATATAGTTTTGATAAAATTAATAATGTACGTCCTTATGTTCTGAATCGGCGCGATATAGGGTTATTTTTGACAATGTGAAAAGAAGTATTGAAAAATATAATCAAATCATGTATGAAAAAAATCAAAGGTGAACTATTTCCTTTAAAATGGCATGCAGAGCAGCTAAACAGCACGAATCAGCCCACCATTACATGTGCGCTCTCAATCTTTGTTTTTATTGCGAGTTGCGACACTCCGATGGAAGTGTGTTAACAGGTGCAACCAACACATTGGGAACTTTTTTATAAATTGGTATCCGTTTTGAAGGGTGGGGTAATGGCCTCCTCTGACTGCTGAAAAAGGTGAATTATGTCGGGAGGGGTGGGAACCACTGGCGTATAGCATGCTGATAGGCTGGGATGATGTTCATTCCATCAAAATAAATTTGTATTTTTATTGCAGCGATGTTTATTTCTGTCTTTCTTGCACTTCAACATGAAACTGCGAAGCACCTCAGAATAGTTGACTATACAGTTGACAAGATCATGACCATGATTGTCGAAAGTCAGCTGACCCTGCGACACACGGGTCACGCAGCGAGGCAGGTCATTTTTGGAGGTCGTCACATGGTGAATGACACCATCGGTCCGATAAAAGGAAGTGTGTATACTCTTTTTGAATGTTAAATATATTTTATCACGTTAATAAGCTTTTGGTCTGACTATTGAATAAGATAAAATTCATGTCTGAAGCCCCTTTAGTTGAATTTTTACTTATATTCTGTTTTGCATATTGTTTTGTTTCGATATCCATATACGATCGCCAGTACCTATAAACAGAGTAAAGATGAAGATGTTATCTAAAACGGCGCAACTAAGACAATACAATTTCCGAACGAACAATGTTTAATGGAAACCGAGTCTCTGTTCTGCAGCTGCTGTCCGCGTACACGAGCTGTTTTCTATTGGCCAGCGCTAACGATACATGCTAGCAATGTAAGCGTTAGGGCAATGCTTCTAGTAGCGAAAGCTTCTCTGGAGCATACCGATAACTGTGTTATTCCACACTGATCTTGGAAAGCCTTAGGAATATCCCAGCACCTAAAGTGAATCTGGAGAAATGAAGTATATGGTTAAAATCCGATTTTTGTATATATAACTCCACATGAGCGATGCCAGTAGGCACACTTCCTTTAACCCTATTACATGCTGGAGGAGGGGCAGATTCTGCCCTCCCCAGTGGTTTTTCGCTTGCTGCTTCAAAATCGTCGGGCCTAGCGTCTGGAAACTTTGTGACTTTTCCTAGAATTAAATTACGCGTTTAATACCAAAATTTTGAGAGAAAAAAACAGCCCAGCAGCCAGGCTCATGTTTTTGGGAGGTTGTTATCGATGCAGTTGTGCGGCGCATGCTTCCTTCGTGGTTTGCGGTGCAATTAATGTGTCAGAAACCTTGTCACTGAAATATACATCATAAATACTTTGATTTAGCATTTGTGGGCAGAGGCGCACTCAGGTAATAAAACTGGGAGTGGGAAGCGATGCCGTCCGTCAAATTAGGTCAACTCAATAACTTATAAGTAAAGATAATAAAGGAATTACGCACATGACTCCCCCACGATGTTTACCTGGATCCGCCCATGCGAAATATTTTGCATTTAACAAATTACAGCAAATAATGACCACATGTGCCGTTCATATCGTCCCAAGCAATCACGAACAACACATATTTATTATCAGAAAATCACCCAATTTTACATCCTCTGAATACACCTATGATTTTGATTTTGGTACTTGTCCTATTGGTAGATATATTGAAGACCAGTACATTGGAAGCTCAAAAACGTTTTAGGCATGGACATTGGTCGGCTTACATTACCGCAATGACCTTTCTAAAAGCACACAATAATGTGTATTTTTTGCTCCTTGGTCCTTAAAAAACATGTCGGGGTCCGAAATGAGCTTGTCATGACGAATCATATGGTGTTTGTCCTATCGAAATCGACAGAGTGGTTCTCGAAATTCGGGGGTGGGGGCAGAGTCAGGCCCTCCCCAGCACGTTCAACATCATTCTGGCCGTCAGCACGGAATAAGATTAACCCGTCCACACATGTTGCTCTGCAGCTTGACAGCGGTCTTCCCAATAACTGCCTGCGGCTTGACAGCGGTCTTCACAATAAATGGCCTGCGGCTGACAGCGGTCTTCCCAATACTGCCTGCGGCTGACAGCGGTCTTCCCAATACTGCCTGCGGCTGACAGTGCCTCTCACCAGCTGTCTGAGGCTCAGAGTCTCGTGCCGCCGAGGGAGCTGACCTCTTGACCCTCGTCATGTTCCGGCCGTCACCTTCAATCTCACAGCAGCAGCTGAGCGGCAGCTGATACTCGCCCTGTTGAGTCGAATATCTGGCATTGACAACCAACCAGATGAATTAAACTGACACTCTGATCAAGCGAGAAATGTACTGTCCTCTGCACTTGGACAATAATATTTCCCAGAAGATTTAGCTTTGCACTTGGTATGGTGATGAAGGATGGCCACTAGCATTTGTTGTAAATTGATAACATGATGAAATGGCTACTGGAGTAGAATAGTTCAACCTCTAAAATAAAGTTTAGTCAGGTGGGATGGTAAATGTTCAAGCTGCACAATCAACGCTGCCTACCGAGCTGCATAATCAACGCTGTCTACCGATGGTTTTATCACTACTTTAGCGTTACGAAATTTAGTCTCAGAGCTGGCTCGCTGGCAGCTGGAATTTGGTGTCTGGAGCTGAATTCAAGCTTATCCACTATGAAACATGTAGCTAATATCTCCCGTTTTGCCGACTTACGAGTTACGGTGTTCTTTAGAGAAAGGTTATTCGATATCTGTATAGAAGCTTGCATTAACAACTTACACAGCACGCTTAATGCTACCCGAACCATTTTTTAAGGCTTTGCTTGAGTGAATCTGTCCAACGCGTCAACCGTTGACAAAAGAACATGACGTTGACACCAAAAAAGATATTAAAAAATTAAGCCGCGTCACTCGCTCAAGGAAGAGGAAACAAAATATACAAGATTAAGATAGTTCCCCTTGAGCGTCGGGTTATGTTAGGCAAGTAGGTTAAACTTAACCATCAATGGCAAATATGTCCCTGATTCTGAAAGCCTATTGAGCCAAAATGTGGTGGGTGGGCATGACATACCTATTAAGGTTTGTTAATGACTAATGTACTTGTCATGTTTCTCGGCGCCTGGGTAGTCCACCAACAGTCAGAGACCGGTCGTCGGAGGTACGGCCCAGGCACCACAAAAGTGCTGGGAGGGAGGTATTTTCAAATATTAGTTACGCACGGATAGAGCTACACTACGTAACTCACGATTTTGTTGTAATTGAAAGTTGTTTAGGTGTAGGCTAAAATTTATTCACCAAAGATTGCTTAAGATACTTGTGTCTATGATGGAACTCGCTGGTCTAGGCAGCTATGAGAGCTATTATGTGAAGAATACGCAACGAAGGCTCAGTCGGTGTGCTAAGTCTAGCGTTAGCTCATTGTACGATGGCGATTGGTCAACGTGGTCATCAATCATAAAATCTTGTACGTATCCACCTTACTAAATCCACAACGCTGAGAAATTGAATTGAAAACTGAGAAAATTGCAACAGCGTGATATTTTCACTTCAGCTTAAACCAGACTGCGCGACAAGTTGTTTTGAAAGTTCTTCTTAAAATATGGTGCACTATGAAGTTCTCATGGTTTGACATGCGTGGCGGCTGCTGAGCTTTCGTCTCTCAGTCGTACCCTCTGATTTGATTTGACTGTAACCCGTCCATTGTGCTACAGGAGAACCAGTGCATGCGGATCAAGATCCTGGGCGACTGCTACTACTGTGTGTCGGGTCTGCCCGTGTCGCGGCCCAGCCACGCCAAGAACTGCGTCAAAATGGGCCTGCAGATGATCGACTCAATACGGTGAGCTATGTGTAGGGCTGCTGTCTGCCGTGAGCCATAGGGTGAGCCACTGCCAGCGATGAGCCATGCGGGGAGCCACTGCCAGTCGTGAGCTATATGGTGAGCCATTACTGTCAGCGCAGTGAAGCGGCATGTGTACGTTACAACCAGTAAGACGCCTTAATCGGTGAAGGACGAGCGAGCCCGTAGAAACCCGATAGCATTGTCAGTAGTGTGGCCTCAAACCACGCACCAAATTTCAGCTTAAGCGTTCCAGCCGTTTCTGAGGTACGGAACAGGGGTGTGCACTGTGCAGTGTGCAGTGTGCGTACGAGCAGTGCGACCCAGAGTTTGACTTGTGCGACATTACTAGTAGTGTGATCTGAAGCCACACACACAATTTCAGCTTAATCGGTACTGCCGTTTCTCAGGAGGATAACATTTGCTAACACATCTGACGCGGCGCGTGCCACGCGCCATGCTGACCCCTCACGTGAGACGAATCAGGTCAATAACATACCTTATTGCAGCATGGGGCTATCATATGGCGAAGCCCGCTTGTCAATTGGATGCGGGATTCCAAAGATATAAGCTCCTCAAAAGCGCTACGATCGTGCCGGGCCGGGTCGGGTTGGTCGCTTATATGTGAGAAAAATCCCGTATTCAGTGGAGACTCGCGAGCACTTCGCACTCGCACGTGATAAGTAACACAGAACAATTACCATCTCCTGTAAATCCAGCTTTGAACATGATTTTGCATCCTGTAATAAAAAAGACGTTATTGAAAGACGTATGTAAGGGCATAGATAACTGTAGCAACTAGCCGTTTTCACGCTAGATTATTTTGCGCGAAATGTTTTTAAAGCATCTTAAGATGTTTTGAAATGTTTTAGTATGCAAATTTTAGTATACTTATTCTTTCCTGAACTGCACATCTTTTTAAAGCGATTTTTGTCTTGAAATGTCTCCCAGAATTTTGTAATATGTTGGTAAGAATATAGTATATTACAAAATTGCGGTTTGGTGGTAATTAGCAAGATAATGATGTATAGGTTAGCTGTGATGTGATCTTCTGATGTGAGCTGTGATCTTCACCTACTGACACTTTAAAGAATAAAGAACATCTTGAAACATCTTGGTCTCGGGCACGCTATTGGTCGCTCAACAAAGCGAACTCCCCTTGACTCATATGGACTGCTCAGCGCATGTTTCTAGCGATCAATGCGCCATGCGAAGGCAGACCTGTTCCATGACGCTGCCAGATGAGTAACTAATATGGCGGTATGCTTAACTGAACGGGGAATGGACAACTAGACGTATAGTTTCTTTAGAAACGGACAATTTTGTATCATAATCTTGTAATGAGCTCATTTCATGTTTCCATATCTCTTAAATAATGATAATATCGCCTAAATCAGTAACTTATTTTTCTTGGAATATATCGTAAACTAAAACTTTCATACTAAAACCATTTCAAAACATCGTTAAGATGTTTTAAAACATTTCGCGCAAAATAATCCATCGTGAAAAACGGCTACTGTTAGTACTGTACTACAGTTATCTATGGTAAGGGATGTATGTGATATTCCAGGACAGATCGACGAGGGAGTAACATCCTTCCTTCATTTCCGATTTGGTTGAAAGTCTGTTATAGGGGTTATCTGTGGAGCTAAATTGCTCTGTGCAAGTTTTAGCTCAATGGGGTTTTGGACAGGTAGTTTTTTGGACAAGGTTTTACGCCTGAAAAAACAACGTATTTGCCATCGAATTGTCGATGTACTCGCACACATCTTAGATAGCCTTCAGTTACAAAAACTTTATCTTGACTTCTCGAATTAAAAACTTATTGATTTTGTTTTGGTGGCTTAGTAGCTTGTCACAGCACTGTTGACGCATATGTGATTGTGACGCTTTTTTGCTATATTGTTTTAAGGCAGCTCGGAAGTGGGATAATGCAGATCTCTGAAACAGCGTCCTGTTCATGTGCATAGTGCATATTCAAGGGAGTGTAGTGTGCCTACTCTTTTGGAATGTCAAATATATTTTTATTACGGTAAAAAGTTATTGGTTTGATTATTGGATACGATAAAATTCACGTCTGGAGTCCCTTTAGTTGAATTTTTACGTATATTCTGTTTCGCATATTGTTTTGTTTCGATATCCATAGTCGATCGCTACTGTAAACAAAATAAGGTCAGATTTTACAGGTTTAGGACTTCACTTCGAACACCATCAAATGTATCGCGAATTATGACAGCTAGGAACAAATATATAAGTTTGTTAAAAAGGCAGCCAAACTTGGTGTCCTCATATTTTAGCTCAGGTCAATTTTAAAGGCTCCAAAGGTCACCAAATGTTACGAGGTCAGTTTTCCCCCAACAACTTGTTCCTTATTAACTTGTGTGATTTAACAGTCGATCAATCATTTAACACTATCCGTGTTTGTCTCGCGTCAAGACACTTCAACATATCAATGGTGACCTGGTTAGGTCAACTTCATAATGTTTGCCTTCAGGTCAAGGTCATTTGGGGCCAGTAATCAATGTTCATATGGATTAACGTGACGTTTGCATAATGGATTAACGTGCATAATGGATTAACGTGCATATGGATCGACGATACAAACATAGTGATGCCATTCGCACGTCTCTATATGTATTATATCATGAGTTATTGGCAAACAAATGCTGTGACCTCAAATGACCTAAGCTGACCTTGCAGATGTCACTGAACGACATTTGCACCTGGGTCATCAACACATTCTCCAAACGTAACCTTCAACTGGCTTATATTGCAACCTAACCTGAAATCTCCGTGTGACACAGAAACCGCAATAAATGTAATCATGGACAATTAATATTGTTTTGTGAAAAGAGACCATCGCGTTTTTAAAACAATTTAAAAGAACATTTATAGAAAATACCCGTCTGCAATTTTTCCTTGTGAAAAGACAACTTACCAAAGTATATTTTAAAAATATAAAACACAATTATTTGCTCTACGTTCGTTTCAAGGACAGGTCAGGTCCACAAAGGTCACGGGACATTTTCGTCAGAATCCACAATAAAAATACAAACTGGACCTGGGATGATGTTTCTCACATCATTGTTATTCAGAAAGTGTACGATTTCTAGGAATTGAAAAATTTGAGTGTGGAGTTGTGGCTAACTAAGTCATGCAAGGTGACCTCACGAAAAAGCTGGAGGCTATAACTGGGCAGCCGTAATTCTAATCCAGCTGAAACTAGTCCAGCGCGATTTGGCGCCTTTATATAATCTCTATAAAGGACTTATATCGAAACATGAGATGCAGGGTGTTATTTTTCGCTTGTCGATCTGTCCTGGAATGTCCCATGTGCAGACATAAATGTTTATGCCAAATGCAATGTGATCTATTCATACATGCATAACATGCATCTCATTAGCCAGTTGCAGGGGTGGAGACAGGGAGCAGAGGGAAACGTGCCTCCACCCAGTTGGGCCGACTTTTACACTATCAAATTATCGGCGACGTCCCTGTTTACGACTATTTAGGGGACCTGCAAAATAGTGGCCTATATCCGGGCGATTTTTTTGCGCATTTTTTCCGGGGGGATTTGCCAAAGGGGCCTAGTTATGCAGTGCCCCCCTTGCCGGAGGTCTGGCTGCGCCTCTGGCCCATTGCTATAGCTCAATGTTTGTATGTATATTTTTATTTTTAACCATATGCAGTTTTGCCTGAATGGACATATACATTTATGAATGAAGTACTATGAATGAAGTATGAAGCATCTGATTGAAGCAGACAGGAAACTATTGCATGTTTTATTCGACAGGCACTGCATTTTTGGCTCGTCATAACGGCCACCACAAATCGTGCGGGCAATCAGTCAGATTGCTGCCCGATTTCTCCGCCAAATTGCTCTCCTTGATGGATGACAGTAGCTGATTGGAGCATGCCGTCAAAGCAACAACTTGACGAGCGCTATTGAGAACAACCTCATTCAGTGAAAGCGCGGCTATTGCGGCAGGAATGAGCGAGCACAAACGGCGACGATTCCCATCTGCCAGCTATGCTCATATGAAGCTCGGCCTGCAGCTGGCCGGCTGGCTTTGGCAGCGCGTTATGTTGTCCGTGTTGGATCGTCAGGCTGCAGCTCTGTTGCCGTGGAAGACTTGGTTACCACGGGCCCACGGCTATGATTCACTGCAATGACTGCAGACGATGTGCGTCCTCAGACTCTTGCATCGTGTGGTCCGATTGTAATGTACGCAGTACGCAGCTTTGAGTATTATCTCCACCATGGACCCAATCCTGAAGTATTTATCGAAAAATTGAAAAATTAAAAAATGCAAATTATTACGATACATTTCGAGCACGGCTCTCCGTCTGTCGTTAACCCTAAACCTAGTCGTAAAATATATCATATCGAAATATATCGTAATAATTTGCATTTTTTATTTTATTTTTCGATAAATACTTGAGGATAGGGTCAATGGTGGAGATAATACTCATAATGATTGTCCTCACAAGGCTGAGCACAATGTATGTACGCAGCTCTGTCCGATGTTCCTCAATCCTGGAGGCAGTCACTGTTCGATCCCAGTCACAAACACGGCGATCCTTCCAACCCATCTCATTTCCGCTATTTGATTATCATGCCGTCCCTGGGATAGACAGCATTATGTTGCTGGGTGAGTTATGTAATAAGCAGGCTTCCCGATAATCGCTTATCTGAGAATCGTAATTCCTGAAACATCCTAATCTCTCCTAATTAGTTTGGTGTCTGGCCTGGTTAGCCAGTGGTACCTTTTCACACTATGGCAATCATTATTATAATGCCGCATATATATATATATATATATATATATATTTATATATATATATATGACCAATTCTGTTTTTGAAATTATTAGCTATTTTCTGAATGAATGTAAGTAGTTTGCTTAACTGGTATAACATGTTGCATGTAACATATCCTGGCAAGACTTGGCTGGGCAATATACAAATACAAATACAAATAGATCGGTGCACCTATCTGCAGCACATTTTCAAGACTCCTCTCACAAACTTCTCTGCCTTCGTTTGTGGTTTACTTTTCAGTCATCCACCTTTTCCATCCCAAGCAATTTTAACTCATCCAAGCGTGCTGATTTTGTCTTAGATTGCTGACATGACAGCATACTTTTCCCATTTCTGTCGGAAGTTTTGGTGAACGACTAGACTTACCCAACACACTGCTAGCAAACAGACTTCTGCGGCAAGGTTGGCCTCGTTGAAAGCCCCCCATTTGAAAGTTTGCCAGTTAGAGGTAAACCAGTAAGACAACTTAAACGGCGAAGGACGAGCGAGTCCGAATAAATCCGCGTCAATTTATCACCCGTCCAAGGAGGATCGTCTTGTGCAAAGCATGCATTTTAATTATTTTCGCTATGTGTTGTTTTGCCGTCCCAAATAAATCGGAACTAAATCGATACTTTGAACTAAATAGGTTTTGAAGCGTTATTTTAAATTTGCAATTATAAGCTCCATGTTTGTAGGCAAAAATTCATTTTGGGGTGGATATTAGAAGGATTTGATGCCCGCTTTACAGCCTGGCAATCATTTTATCGTCTAGCACCCTTTGGTTTTGAAGCTACGGCGGTGTAATGAAAGGAAATGTTCATAGAATCGTCATAAAAATATATCAGGAGATTTTAACCAGGAAATACTCATTAAAGCCCTCAATTCTTTTTTGCAGTGCATTTTAGAGACGTTACAGTTGGTCTACAGATTGGTGTTTGTTTCATCGCTTCACGTCCATAGGTGTGAGCCTGATTAAAATGTGAAGAACGTCATAAAACTATGATTTGCGCTTTGTATAGAGCCAGTAACTTTGCAGCGTACTACGCGCGCTATCGACAACATAAGTGATACGCGGGCGGATCGTTTTTCTCGCATCTGTGTTTGATCGTGTCTTTGGCGACTTTTGGTTCCCGAGATATGGTCCGGTATGCAACGATGTTTTTTGTATGGTTAATTTTTTCGTGGAGGAACAGGGGTGCACGTGCGCACGTGCGCGTGACACAGAGTTGCCCTGTGCAACATTGTCGCAGTGGTGTGGTCGTCCAGCCTCGCCACAAATTTTAGCTTTATAGGTCCAGCCGTTCTCAGCTTACAGCAGGATATATACTTTCTACACCCCTGAGCGACGTGTCACGCGCCGTGCTGACCGCATCACATGAGAAAGAACATGTCAATAATATAATGTCATTGCATGGGCTATCCATGGCGAACAACCGTTTGTTCAATCATGATCCTGGGGTTCAAAAGATATAAGCTCTGACCAGCGTCGTCGTCGGGCCGGGCCAGCCGGGTCGGTCCGCTTATATGTGAGAAAAATCCGGTATTCAATGAGGACTCGCTCGCGCTTCGCGCTCGCTCGTAATGATGTCCCTTATTTTTTCTGTCACGCGAAATGAATGGTGTTATTGCATGAAAGCCAGATGATCAACTGGGTCACTCCAGTTCAAACTTCAATGAGGTCTTATCAAAATCCATCCGTTGGAATGTATGAGTCCAATGTCAATGAATATATTTCCAGCAATACTGGATCACTGAAACATTTTTAAGTATAGAAATGGTATGCATTTGTCGGGCATAAATTTGGCCGAAACGTAGCATATTAAAGGGTTTATCCTAGATCCATGCCTTTAACCCGCCATTGGCTGGGGGGCGAAAAACGACCCCCCCTCAGGGATTTTCACAATAGCTCACAAACGAACAGTGCTATCAACGCCACACTTCGGTTACCTTATTCTACATAAATTTGGCGTCTCCATTGCAAATTAAAGAAGAAGAAAAAAATAGTCGATTTTTTTTTCGAGTTATATCAAATTTAGTGACGTCACTACACACCACTTTGGCGCAAATATCAGCTAAGCTCTAACAGGCTGTAAATATAGACCATTCCTTATGCAAAATGCAATTCAAAAACGTTCTAAAGATAGCAAATTACAAGGGGTAGAAAATGGTTATCTCAGATTTTTGAAACTTTTGGATTTTGACCCAAAAACAAAAACAAAAAACTTTTTTTTTTGAAAAAAATGCCTACAAAATCAACATTAAAAAAACGGAAGATATGTAAGAGGAACCACATATGTACATTACCCAAACCGAATTTCAAAGCCATATCTCTATTTTTGAATCACTGATTGCTCCTCAAGTATGATTGCCTCATGACGTCATTTTTTTAAAGTACGTTTTGGGGGCTTTATCGACCAGATACATAAAAATAAATGGCATCACTGTGTTGCTGAGACAAAACTGGATTATACAAATGCATTTTTAATTTATATTTATATATTTCCAAATTTGACTTCGTATGACCTGACCTTGACCTTATATCGGGTCAAATCTGCAAATGGCTGCTATAATCGAATTATTTGGGTTAGATAACCCATAAAACATGTGTCGCATGATCTCTTGCAAATAGTGACCTGATTTGACCTGACCTTGACCTTGGACTTTGCTTACAATTCACTTTTGCTTATACGAGAGAGCACTATACATTTTAGAGGCACTTTGTGCGATTTTCGTCTCAATATACGGCTTTGGATGGGAAGTATGGCTCAAACTAAAATATACTACATTTGAACCTTCGACGCTGAGCTGTACCTGACATATGACCTTATTTATAATAATTTCGAGTACGCTTAGAGTTGATCTCATTGAGAAGCTTTCGATTTCCGCTTTGCGCGTCTTCGCATGCGACTTATTGGTTCGGGAGATAACAGGGGGCGTTTTTTCGCCCCCCCCCCCCCAGATGGCGTTCGGCTGAGACCTCAGCCAATGCCGGGTTAATATGATGTAGCCTTAGATACAGACTTGTAATTAACTCAGAGTTGAGTCATGAATGGACTCATGAGTCGAACATTTTCGGATGAGCTATTTGTTTGAAACAGCACTTAAGTCAAGAACCAGAAAGTTTTTGGTTGTGAGTCAGACTAGAGTCACTCAAACAAAGGTTTGAGCCTGTTTACAAACATAAATATAGCCAAAGGAGACCACGCCACCCCCCCTCTCCTCCGAACAAACCAGTTAACACTAGATAAAATGTTATTCTGCGGACCCCCCACACCACACACACACACGGTCAATATCAAATAATATTTTATCTTGTGGAAATGAGTCAAATGGAGACGACTCAAATATATTATTGAGTCGAGTCAATTCAATAAAAACCAGCACATGAGACAAGAGTCAAGTCAATACGTTTGTTTTTCAAACAGCATTTGAGTNCAATTATTCTGGGAAAAACCCGTATAATCCCTTTAAGACTTTTTAATTCGGTGCGAACGACTATATCTTTACGTTTACTGCTTAACCCCTTCTCCGTTCTATAGGCAAGTGTGGCGTCACCTTCCGAAAGTAGGGGGAGGGGGCGGAGACATTTGGAAGTTGATTCTTTCCATGCAACGTCCATAGGCGTAATGTTAAAATCATAAGATGTTGTGGGACGCGTCCCCTCGTCCCCCCTTTGGCGCCACACATGGCTATAGGTGTCGCTGGTGTGCGCATTGAACCAGTATTCTAAATAGGTGGCGCTGATGTGTACAAACCACAACCCGTGCCTCGCTAGTTGCGTATAGTTCAAGTTCCGCTCAGCAGAGGGCGGACGGCGGTATTTATTATCGGTGAAAGTTGTGTCGTGTTTTTTTCTAACACAGTCAGACATTATCTTTACTTGCAGAAGGACGGTTTGATGTTGGGAAATGTAGGGAGCATAATAATATACACACATGTTGTCATGCGATATGCAAAATGATTTCTTAGATACTATGCAATGCTAAGGTGTCGAAACTTCATAACTTTTCGTACTTATAATACGTATAAAGAAAAAGTTTGGTGAAGAATAGACAGAAAGACAGAGATTAGAATCAGCATTTGGCTTACATGACAGCGTCAGCAACCCATACAAAAACCGGTTAGAATGTGGAAAGGCAGAATAAATTAGAGTCGCTTAGTGGCCGTCACATTGCTAGGAGTGCTGTGACTTAAAAAAAAATATATATTGACGATAAATAATAGTTAAGTGCGTCTCTAAGGTCCAGCATAGGATGATCCTAATGAGCAGTTCTAGGATGTTGGTGGAAACGATTCCAAAATTAAGTTTGTCGTGAAAATTCGTAATGTTAGCAAACCGTTCATTACTTTACGGAAGAATGCCACCGCGCAGGCCAATATCGATTTGTTGGTGTATATCGGTGGATTAAGCGTGTCTGCTTTCACCTGCAAAGTCTGGTTCCCGAAACTCTCCCCATTAGATAAAAAAATGATTTTGCACCTTGAATGATTGTCATTTATTCATAAAATTACAATCGCACACTCACTATTTTGAATCACTTTTTTGCGAGCTACAATTTTCTTTTGAATTTTGCAAGCTCAACATCACTAATCCGTCAGTGAACTTAAGAATAAAAATACGTATGCAGTGTATTATATTGTCAACAATCTTAGCTTTTGTAATTATTAAAACAGCAAGAATGGCTCTGGCTCGACTTTGAGCTGTAACAGTTAAATGACGTTACCCTATAACACAGATGGACATTTTAAGGTGTCAAGTCTTGGCGAATTCGGACGCGGCTCGACTTTGGACGCGCTGCCTGAACACGTAACAGTTGCGCCAAAATAAGATTAGGGCAGCCATCTGGAATTTAGTGCTAAGCACAATTGCGACCAACGTTTTGGAGTCAGACAAAAATAGAAAATGCTTTGCCGATACATTGCATTAGGGTAAGTTTGAGCAAGAGCATATATGGTTGTTAATTCACAGCATTCATTTAAGCTGCTTTATAGAAATCCTCACAAGGTGGCATTGTCCCTTTAATTATTTGTGGTGAAACTGAACTTTTTCGTAAGTATAGTTGAAGCTTGAAAGTATCTAGATTTAAGCCAAACTTGTGTCAGTCATTTCTCAGAACCCTTGGCTGTTGGACTTGCAACTTAATATTTCGTGTCCGTAAATCAGGTACATGCTTAACTACCAGACTCAAAGTCCAGGCAATGAACTTGACATGGAAATTGGAGCGTCCGATATGACATGTTCACATCAATGCACCAACGCTCATGAACCATGTTGGTGGTCGTGAGACATTTGCACAAGTGACTGATCAGTGATCACAGATCAGCAATTAGCCTTGTTAGTGAAATTCTTAACAAACACCAACAAACAGGCAAACGCTATTCCGTAACTGTTCACTACCATATATACCACCACCGAAACCTCCTTTGCTCTGAACCCATCAACATCCTCGACTTGGGCGCCGTATGACTTAATAGTCGGTGGGTGCGAGAACCCCAATCATCATCATCGTCAACACCCTCGACTGTTTCCTGTACCCTCCGCCAGGTGTCAGTCAGGTCGGCAGCGGACCGCGAGCGGTCGGCGGCGGCTCACGGGACCGGCGGTGACGCCAGTTGAGCGCGGCAGGCAACGGAGGCAGCGCGCGTGGCCCAGGTCCGGCTCTCCCGACCGTCGAGTGTCCGTCACAGGAAGACTCGAACGGCGCGCCGAGCTGCGAGCCAGCAGCTCTGAGCCCGGGAGACGGAGAGGTCGACAGCGGTCAGTCTGAGCTGACAGCGCCCCTCCCCGCCGCCCCTCCGGCTGGCCGTGCCTATCTGCCTGTCTGTGCGTGTAAGTGAGCCAGTGTGTAGCGTCATGTGTGAAGTCCAGTCGGCTGTCCTGAGCTCGATTCTGACGCCTGAGGTCACCATGCAGCAGGCCTCCGCGGACCTGCCTGCCGGCTTCCTGACGCTCACGGACCAGCAGTTTCGCGCCACAGTGTTCCAAGAGCCCATCGAGCTCTACTACGAGATCTGCCCGGCTCCTATCTGCACGTAAGTCACTTCAGTCTATACTTTAGACACTTCAATCTTAGACATTCCAATCTGCCTGTGATGCACTACAATCTGCACACATTATTTTGTGTGTCTGTGTGTTTGATTTATTTTTGACTTATTATGATTGCAAGTAACTCTCTTGTATTTCATGCTGTTAGTGTCGCCTGTCCTCAATACATTACATATATCACATACTTGCCGATCAAACGGCTACTCCATGTAATTCCGTCCTCTCTATCCCGTGTTTGTATCGTGCTATCGGCTCATAAAAGTTTGGGCCGTGCCTGAAATCGGTCCAGCCCACTGGCCTGACTCAGCCATTTGGTGACTCAGTCGGCCTCAGCTGTCACCGAGTCGCCGAGGCCCGGTATCACCTAAACAGAGTGTCCGTCCGCCGCCGCCGCCGAGACTGGCGCCCACGATGCTCGGCCGGCCCGGACCGGACGGTGTGGTCAGACGACGCTGACTCATCCGCCGCCCGCTGTCGCGTCTCGGAAGAGCCACTTCCTGCGGCTGCAGAACGTCCGGCGGATGCTGCACAGTGTACGCAATCTGTACAATGTGTATACAGTTTCTGCCCTCAGTAAACAGACCTCACTGTGCATACAGTGTAGTACAGTCTCCCGCTCAACACTAACTAAGCTGTCTGCACAGCTGTCGGCTGCTGCGAGTCGTGATCACGTCTATCGGCAACTTGCTACGTTAACAATGAAACGCTGCAGAATTGAATCATCAGATGCAGAATTGAATCATCGACTAAAGTACGCTTACACTCTTAGGAGTATTATGCCCTATGCTTCTTGCTCTAGGTTTATGTTTTGCTCTATTATGTTTATGCTCTACCGTGAACGGCAGAGCACTTGGAAACCTGCTTTTCGGTGATAACTTATGAAGTCACTGAAATGAACAAATTTATATCAATGGTCGTTTCAGGCCCTGCGCTTATTTTGATTTCTTAATGTGTACTTCTATTCTTAATGCCGAATCGGCGTCTGTTTCAGTTTCAACTCGGCACTTTTCATTTAAAACCGGACAGCTGTTTGGCATAAATGCATCTCACATCGGCGTAAAACACTCCCGCGGCAAAACGCATTAAAAAATGATAGTGTACCGTGCACTGTAGATTTGTAATGCCCTTTGCCGCGGGAGTGTGTTACGCCTATGTGAGATGCATATATGTCAAACAGACATGTCTGCTGTCAGGTTTAAATTAGATATGCCGAAATTGAGCTGAACAGACGACCGATTCGCATTAAGAAAAGGTGTAATATCAAACGAATGCTTTGGGCACTCCCTATTCGCTCGTAGTGTTAATGATAATGCGAGCTTGAATAGAGGCTAACGCCCTGTCACTGTGTAGTTCCGCCCTCGACTCCACCAACCACGACCGGTCACAGATCGGACAGCGCCGGTTCAAGGTCAGCCATAGCGTTGCTAAGCTCTGATGTCAGAGATAAAGAAGCTCCCCCTTTCATGAAAACCTCTAACCACATATTGAATTATCTGCGCTAGTTTTAGCATTATGAGTGAATGAAAGTGCCCTAAGTTTTCGTTTCATTAGACAATAAGCAACCTAACCAATACAAATCGGCGCAGGGTCTAAAACGTGTATTGCGAGAGATAAAAAATCCTCCATGTCAGATAATATACATTCAAAGTTATCGCCAAAAACTAGGGTCCCAAGCACTCTGCCATTCACAGCAGAGCTACTTCACATTACTTGTGTATGTGACGCAATACTTGAGCTAAAGCTGATACCTAATGATATTTCCTGGAACCTGGTGCTGTGTTTTGGATGTATGATCCACTTATGCTGGTTAGTCATCTGTAGACATGTACAGTCGGCAATGGCGACGCCACCTCCCGAAAGTTGAGGGGGACGGAGCCATTCTGAAGTCCATTCTTGCCATGCAACGCCCATAGGCCTAATGTTATAATTCGAAAATGTTGGGGGGCACGTCCCCCCCCCCGTCCCCCCTGCTGGCGGAGCCCATGACAGTCGGTTTATTATGTATCTTCCCTTTTTAGCTTCTAAAACTCATCTTACCACTTCTGTGTACACGAAGGACTGATACAAGGGAACATGTGGTACCTGCCTAGGTAGGTACCACATGTTCTCTTAAATCAGTCCTTTATGTACACAGAAGTGAAATTAGATGAGTTTTAGAAACTAAAAGGGGAACATACATAATAGACCGACTGTACATACATCATTTTGCATGGATCCCAGAATCGGACTCCGAATTCGGGACCATCTCTGTACAAACCCAGCACGGATCCAGGATCCCACCACATCGCACGACATCAAACAACACAGCTGGCTTTAGTCCTAGCGGATATATTGCTGAACTTGAGCACTGATTGTGCAGTATTTATTTCGGTATTCCTGCATGTAAGTTGGCCATCTATCCGGCCACCTACGTGCCTGTCTGCCAAAATTGGACCGGCACTGATGACGTCATAATTACGGGCGGTGCGTGGTGCAGACGCCTACACGCCTTTCACCTGCAGTCCTCCACCCACGGAGGGAGGCGGCCTGCTGCGGCTCCGTCCATAAGGCCGGCGCCGCGCCGTCCGAGTGTGGAGCCGCCCGGGCCTGCCGCGTGACGGTGGCAGCCGGCTGGAGAGCCGCGGAGACACTGCAGACTACAGCTCTGCCAGCTCTGCCAGCTCTGCCAGCTCTGCCAGCTCTGCCAGCTCTGCCAGCTATTGGAGTGGCAGTTCCTGTTTCGTGGCGGCCCCGCTGAGCACTTAGCGTGGCTCTGACCTCGCAGCTTTAGCGTGTCGCGGCCAGCCTGCGCCAACCACCGTCTCTGGACCGTCGCACCAGCTTACACCAAACACTGGACCGTCGCACCAGCTTACACCAATTTGTCCGGCGGAGTCAGCTCTCTGCCTGCGAATTTGATCGGCGGATTTAACTGGCTTAGTAGCAGAATTAGAGGCGGGCACCCACTTAGTCGCCATTAAGCCGCTATTAACCGGAGATGTCCTCCAGTGATAGGATAGCTCCTTTGTGTCGCGTCTGACGTGTTCCGCACAGCTGGCCAGTTCTGCTCGCCGTGGCGTATACGCCAAGTGACCGATCCAGAAGTCGTGAGAAGCTGGCAAGGGAGGATATTGGACAAGTTCTGACCTTGATATAGCTTTGAGGCGTCGCGTCCGCCGCGTTCGCCGTACAGTCCAAGACAGCGTGGCAGCTTCTGACCCGTTCGTGCTCCGGACTTGCCACGCTCCGACGCCGCTAGAATGCTACCTGGCGCCAGCCGCCACAACGCTCCCCTCACTGTACCATCAAAGACCCATCCTACGAATACCCCCCACCCCCCTCCCGCCCCCACACACAAGTGGAGAACAGCCAAAAACAAAATTCGACAGAGCGTGACCGTCATCCCGAGCCCAGCACTGCTGGAGCCCTTCTGCTTTTGACTGAATAGATGCAGCGTGACAATGAGTGGCACAACCGGGTCCAGTGCAGCCACGACCCTGGCGGCTGCCAAAGAGATATTGAGTCACTCTAGTTCTCCACCCAGCACAGTGACCATTTGTTTCCACGTAGAATGGTCGGCCCCTGTTGACAAGCTAAATAATCGTCATTGCACGGTACTCAGGGGCCTATTGTTTCCATACCGAGTGTCAATGAGCCACAATGAATAGACTCGATGTCATTGTTTTATATAATGGATAGCTGGAGGCTGTCAGAACGGCCAATGGCCATATGCACTATGCAGAATTATACTACGTATATATATATATATATATATATATATATATATATATATATATATATATTCATGTATCCACAGCAGGCTATCCAGTGCAGTTATGTCCTCAGCCTTGTCAGCGTGTTTGTCACTGGATCGACAGTGAAAGAGAGTGTCTGCGGCCGTGAGCTCTATCAGTACATAAACTAAAAGTGAGGAGATGTTTGCCTTACTTAGATCATTCCTAGCAGTAGCAACGATATGAGTGTTTGACTACGGCGAACGGATAACGCGATGCAATAAATCGCTGCTGATAAACTGTTCACCACTGTGCTCACACTGCCGACCTTTAGAATAGACCAGTGTGTACTCACTTGTCAAGATGGTTTTGAAAGTCCGCTCGAGAATTGTGTGATTCACATTTGTAGCGGCATGCGCTGTCGAGCCTCTCATGATGAGCGGTTTCGAGCTATTTGTCCATAAATGCGTTCCGCATGCACACAAAGTTGTAAATCCTTTATGGGCAGACGACACATTTCTGTTTGACTGGGAGTCATATCGCAATCCATAAAGAGTGCAGTACATCCACCTTAAATTCCTCCCGACTGCCGGTCCTCCATCCTCTGTCATGCCATCGTTAACCCGGGTCTGGTGGCCGCTGGCCACCGGGCAGGTGACGGCCCACGAGCCGTCCCCCGGGAGTGGTGGTCGTCTGCATGGCGTGGGCACCTCCTCGCAGCTTCGTCCTGCGGGGAAGGGCCATGTTCATGGGTGGCTGCCCGGTCAGCAGGTCCATTTTGACCCACTTTATCCCATCTCCTTCATCCCATGGCTGCGCAATAGCTTCTGTCGGACTGAAGCGGTCCTCTCCCTAACACCAAACCAAACCAAAGCCAAAGAGTGCAGTAAATAACTCGGCATTATAGTGGCAATGGTTTATAGCTGGTACATCATGATCACTGATACTGATCGCTACCGAGTAACAGCTATTTGAGCTGAAAAGGGCTGCTGCGGTATTTATAGCGACAGCGTATATGGTTAAATCCGCATCTAAAATTTGCGTACATTGCTATCAATATTCATCCTTGAATCCAACCTTTCTTTTCCTTCCTCTTTCCCTATTCCTCTCTCCCTTTCTCCCCATCTCCCTCCTTTTCTCTCTGTCTCTTTCGCCCTCTCTTCCCTCTCTCTCTTTCTCCCTCCGCTCAGCACAGATCTCCCTCCATTCATTTTTACGGTATTGGGGCGGGATCAGGCTTGTGGTACATTTAGTTCACTTACAAAAAGCCCCTCTATGTTCACCGAAAGCAGCACAAAACAACATGGATGGTGGTGATAGAAGTACGTCTGCATCCTGGCTGTGCGTCACCCATCTCCCACAGTCGTCCTGCAGAGACCCCAGACACAGCTAGACATGAAAACACGTTCGCCAGTTTCCATGTCTTTCAAGAGCTGGCCCTAGGCCAGCCGCCTCTCGGAACACCGCTGTAAAAAGCCCTCTGTCCGGGTGGAGCGATGATCTGTGTAAAGGGATAAACTCCCACCTGTGAAAAGCTGTGTAAAGGGATAAACTCCCACCTGTGAAAAGCTGTGTAAAGGGATTAGCTCCCACCTGTGAAAAGCTGTGTAAAGGGATAAACTCCCACCTGTGAGAAGCTGTGTAAAGGGGCAAACTCTGTGTAAAGGGGCAAACTCCCACCTGTGAGAAGCTGTGTAAAGGGGCAAACTCCCACCTGTGAAAAGCTGTGTAGTGTGTGAAGGGTTTAACTCCCACCTATAAGAAGATGTGTGAAGGGACAAACTCCCACCTGTGGGAAGCTGTGTGAAGGGTTAAGCTCTCACCTGTGAGAAGCTCTGTTAATGGTTAAACTCCCACCTGTGAGAAGCTGTGTGAAGGGTTAAACTCCCACCTGTGAGAAGCTGTGTGAAGGGACAAACTCCCGCCTGTGAGAAGCTGTGTGAAGGGAAAAACTCCCGCCTGTGAGAAGCTGTGTGAAGGGACAAACTCCCGCCTGTGAGAAGCTGCGTGCAGGGATAAACTCCCGTATGTGAGCAGCTGAGTGACAATATGAAATTGTCTCACTTTTCCGTATTGTTGTATTTCATCATCCATGTTATTCAAATGGTCAAGGAGGAAAATCTAGGTACAAGACAAATATTTTAAACAGTCTGAAGGGAGTGTAGAAGGAACGACAGCCTTGGTTTAAAGAAATACCAAAGAAAGTAATACAACGCCTAATCTTAGAACGGGAAAGCAATCCGGAGCAATCAAAACCTTTGCCCGATTTGACCTAAAAACGACCACATTACATTTCAATGACGAATGCTAAATGCGAAGACCAAGCCTGTAATTCATTCCTACCAAGCGTTTCCGGTGCTCGTGTTCAGAACCAACGTAACCCCTGCCAACTAATTGCCTCGCGGAAGTGGGAGATCAAATCACATGGTCCTTCATTCCTGAACTTAGCTCCCAGGCTTGGCTCGTCCGTGATACCAGCGAGTGTTGCAGCCCGCTGGTGGGGCGTAGGAGCCGGAGTGGGTTATAATGCCGGCCACCCTAGTGCCCCATGGCGTGCCGTAATATGGCCGTCCTTCGACGGCGGCTGGCTGGCCGGCGCGCCGGCGCCTGAGCAGGCTCTCTGTGCGCCGCTCACGTGCCAATCAGGCCAGTCATCTGCTGATGAGCTGACGGCGCCGCCCCGCCATATCATGGCCGGTGATAGACTACTGTACCGCCGCCCCATGGCCGGTGATAGACTACTGTACCGTCTCCCCATGACCGGTGATAGACTACTGTACCGCCGCCCCATGGCCGGTGATAGACTACTGTACCGCCGCCCCATGGCCGGTGATAGACTACTGTACCGCCGCCCATGGCGGTGATAGACTAGTGTACCGCGCCGAATGGCCGTATAGGACGTATGTACAGCCTCCCCATGACCGGTGATAGACTATTGTACCGCTTCCCCAATGGACCGGTGATAGACTCTGTCCGCTGCAGCCATGGCGGTGATTGACTACTGTACGCTCCCCATGGCGGTGATGGTGATGTTGAGGACTGTTGTATGGTCACGGTCAACACAACTCATAATTGTCTCTGTGTCCACAGGGCCCACTGGCCAGCGTGGCATAAACTCACCAATGTTGGTCTGTGTCCGGCAGGGCAGTGGGCCAGGCGGGCATAACTCACAATGTCTTGTCTGTATCGACAGGGCCAGTGGGCCAGCGTGGCATACTCACAAGTCGGTCTGTGTTCCGGCAGGGGCCAGTGGCCAGCGTTTCAAGTGTCTGGAGCTGAGTTCGGTCGGTTATTTGCGGCAAGTTCTGCGCAAGACGCGAATGGGCGTGACTCGAGCCGGGAGATATGCATGAGGTGGCCGCCATAGTACCACGCGGATTGCAGGGTGGTGCGACTGCACCAAGTGTTCGAGACGCAACACCAGCTCGTCCTCGTCATGGAACTGTAAGTGCCTTGGCAAGAATCGGACTAGTGCATTAATGACAAATACAGGCTTAACCCTATTTCCTGTGGTGATCAGATTCTGTCCCCCGGTAGTTTTTCGCTTGCCGCTTCTAAACCGTTAGGCCTAGCGTCTGGACACTTAGTGAATTTTGCTTGAATTGAATTACCCTTGTTGTGTCGAAATTGTAAGAAAAAACAGCCAAGCAAAGGTGGTGCAATGCTCATGTTTGTTTGGAGGGAGTTACGAATGACAAATTTGTCGATGTGCGGCGCATACTTCCTTCGTAGTTTGCGGTGCAATAAATGCGTCAGAAACTATGTCACTGCAATATTCATCATAAATACTTGTATTGTACAATGTACATATTTTGAGGTAGAGGCATACTCAAGTACAGAAAATAGGTGGTCATACCCTCCGTCAAATGAGGTCCAACTTCAAATTAGTCAGATGATAAAAGGCGTTACGCACATGTTGCCCCCCACGATGTTTACTTGGATCCGCCTATGCGCATTATATTGCATTTAACAAATAACAGCAAACAAGCCAACATGTGACGTTCATATCGTTTCAAATAATCACGAACAGCACATATTTGTACCTGAAAATCTCCCCTCCCATTTTAAATCCTCATTTTACAAAAAGCAATCGATGGTTCTTGAAATTTCAATTCGCTACTGATTAATTCACTACTGCAAATAACTTTTTACCCATAAAAAAAAGCAGAGCAATCAGTTTTAACGCAATCGTTTTTTATTCGTCAATGCGCTATTCAAAATATTATGGTTACCTGATAAGGTCAACTTCAAAATTTAACCTCAAGTCAAGGTTATTTGGTGATCCAGGTAGGTTATGCTGCATAAGGGGCGACGCGACTCGACGACAAAAAACACAGTGGTACAATCTGCACGTCTGTATCTTTATCATATTAATAGTTATCAGCAAAACCATACTGATGACCTCAGATGACCTCAAATGAGTTATAGAGGTAGATAGCTGAGGCACAAAATGCATTTCGTCATACAACGATGACATAAAATAACTTGACTCTGAAAGAACCCACATACGCACTTATGTGGTTACTCACATGGTTAAAGATGGGCTACGTGGGTCAGACGGGGGGGGCATGGGCTTGCACATGGGATTGGCATGGATCCCATGTGGGCTGAGGTGGGCACAAGTGCACATGGGGATGACGTGAGCATATCCATATGAGCCCAATGTGGGTTTGAGGAGGTTAGAAGGTGGGTGCTAGTCCATATGTCCTGACCTCGGAAAGCCATCCATACAAAAACATTCGGACTAAATTTATTATTTTAAAAAAATGGTAGCCATGTGGAAACCTCTTCCAAAACCATGTGGGCACCATTGTGGGAAAGGTGGGCAGCCCTTCATGATTTCCATGTGGTTACCATGTGTCTGTGTTATGTGTGAATGTGCTTGATCCAATGCATATTCTCTGAAAAGGAAGCATTTATATATTTTATCGTTCACTTATAATGGGGAGGTAAGGAAATTGACCTGACGTTAGGTAACCTATGCAAAATTATCCGAGATTCAAGAATGTAGGTACTTATGACCTTGTGAAATCCAGAAAGTTTCACAATATGTCGGACAAAAACTGTGGCTTTGTCACGATCACAAACATTTTGGAAAGCAAGGTCACTTGACGTGACTTGGTGACCTGAGATGACCTGAGATTAAAACTTTGAAAAAGTGTGAGTAACTGCTGCCCGAACAGCTGTAAAAATGGTTTGCGCTCTGCGTCGCCGTTTTTCCGCTATTCGAGAAAAGCCTCAGGAGGTTAAAATGCCCCCCCCCCACCACCACCACCACCACCACCACCAAGGCAAGGGTTAAATTAAATGCAAGTACCAATTAAAAAACAAGCATTTAAATATTTTCGGTAGCCTTTGCATGACGTGCTCTGCTCGTTGACAGCATTGGCAACATAACGAATGCATTGTGCCATCTGTTGTAGTTGGAGCATTCCTAAAATAAAATGTCCATACTTGAAGATTTTTGCTGTTATGCAATAAAGCATCCAGGTATATCAGCCGTATCTCTAATTCATCCAAGCAAGGCATCTTCACGTCCAGTATGAATCCAAGCTAGCTCCCCGTCACTGAATTCCTAAATAGCTTTTTCGAGCAGTCATACCAAATTGTCGGGATAAGAACTTACCACAAATGTATATGTACTATTGGTTCCAAAATAAGCGTCCCGCTGGGTTGGCCGGCGCAGCAGTTAAAGGGAATATACCATCTTGGGAAAAGTATGTGGATTGATGTATGTAGATGAGTGCCCAGATGAGTGACTCTCATCTCCATCATTTCTCATAATTTTCCCAATGCGTTATACTCCCTTAAACTGCTGTGCCAGCCAACCAAGCGGGACGCTTATTTTGGAACCAATAGAACGTACTGCGTAGTACGTACCATTCAATAATTACAAATACGGATGATGCTAATGCATATCCATAGTCTTAAAAGTGACAAATGTGTTGCCGTTTATCAGTGTTGTGCTATCGCCTCAAACTGGTTGATTCAGCTTTGATCCGAACCCGACTCAAGTCAGGTAAGACGAGCTTTTATTAGGCGGGTCGAATTTATTGGCAAATAAGTGAATCAAACATGCCATACCAGGGGTTATGGGTGTATTCCAGAGCAACACTGAAGAACGTTTCCTAGTGCAAACAGGAGCTGAGAAGATCCGGATCTTTAATCTGGCAACTTTTCTTCGTACTAGCACCCACATTGGTCGTCCTCCTCTTTGCAGAGGCAGCGGTGGCGACCTGCAAGGAGTGCTTGACAATGACCAAGTACCATACGAGCCAGATGTCGTGCGTTTTATTACCAACCTGCTGGAGGGACTGGCCTTCCTTCACGACAGAAACATCGCTCACCTGGACTCAAGGTAGGGAACTCTAGTGTCTGCTGGAAGGGACTAGGCTTTCTCCACGACAGAAATATCTCTCACTGCATAGGTAGGAAAGCTCTAGGCGCCGCTGGAGGGACTCAGGCTTTTCTCACGAAGAAACATCTCTCACTGGACATCACGGTAAGGGAACCTAGCGCCCGTGGAATGGGGATAGGCTTACTCCATCGAAGAACATTCTCATCTGGACATCAAGGTAGGAACTCTAGCGCCGCTTGGAGGGACTAGCTTTCTCCAGACAGAAATCTTCTCACTGGACAGTCAAGTTAAGAACTCTAGGCCGTGTGAGGGAATAGGCTTCTCATGACAGAACAGTCTCTCATCTGGAATCAATTAGGGAACTCTAACGTCCCCGCTGGAGGATGGGCTTTTCCATCGACAGAAACATCTCTCATCTGGACATCAAGTTAGGGAACTTAGCGCCCCGCTGGAGGACTAGGCTTTCTCACACGAAACATTCTCTATCTGGACATCAGGTGGGAACTCTAAGCGCCCGCTGGAGGGACTAGGCTTTCCACGACAAAACATCTCTCATATTCTGGAATCAGGTAGGGAACTCTAGCGCCCGCTGGAGGGAACTAGGCTTTTTCTCCAGACAGAAACATCTCTATCTGGACTACAAAGTTAGGGAACTCTAGGCCCCTGGAGGGACTAGGCTTTCTCCACGACAGAAACATCTCTCATCTGGACATCAAGGTAGGGAACTCTAGCACCCGCTGGAGGGGCTGGGCTTTCTCCACGACAGAAACATCTCTCATCTGACACAGTTAGGAAATCTATGCGCGTCCGCTGGAGGGACTAGGCTTTCTCCATGACAGAACATTCTCATCTGGACATCAAGTTAGGGACTCTAGCGCCCGCTGGGGGACTGGGCTTTCTTCCACGACAGAAAATCTCTCATCTGGACATCAAGTTAAGGGAACTCTAGCGCCCGCTGGTAGGGATGGCTTTCTCCAACGGCTAGAAACAGTCTCTCATCTGAACACAAGGTAGGGAACTCTGCGCCCGCTGAGGGACTAGCTTTTCTCACGACAGAACAGTCTCTCATCTGGAATCCCAGGTAGGACTCTAGCGCAGCGCTGGGGATAGGCTTTCCCACACAGAAACATCTCTCATCTGGACATCAAGGGTAGGGAATCTAGCGCCCGCGGAGGGACCTAGGCTTTTCACGACAGAACATCTCTTCATCTGGACATCAAGGTGGGAACTCTAGCGCCCGCTGGAGGGACTAGGCTTTCTCCACGACAGAAACATCTCTCATCTGGACATCAAGTTAGGGAAACTCTAGCGCCCGCTGGAGGGACTAGGCTTTCTCCACGACAGAAACATCTCTCATCTGGACATCAAGGTAGGAAACTCTAGCGCCCGCTGGAGGGACTAGGCTTTCTCCACGACAGAAACATCTCTCATCTGGACATCAAGGTAGGGAACTCTAGCACCCGCTGGAGGGGCTAGGGCTTTCTCCACGACAGAAACATCTCTCATCTGGACATCAAGGTAGGGAAATCTGCGCACCGCTGGAGGGACTTAGGCTTCTCATGACAGAAACTATCTCTCATCTGGACATCAAGTTAGGGGAACTCTAGCGCAACGCTGGAGGACTGGGCTTTCTCCAGACAGAAAATCTTCATCGGCATCAAAGTAGGAACTCTTAGGCCGCTGGAGGGACTAGCTTCTCTCCACGCAGAAAGACTCTCATCTGAACTCAAGGTGAGGGAACTCTAGCGCCCGCGTGAATGGGACTAGCTTTCTCCACGACAGAACATCTTCATCTGGGACATCAAGGTAGGAAACTCTAGCGCCGCTGGAGGGACTAGGCTTTCTCCAGCGAAACAGTCTCTCATCTGGAGGGAGGGATCAAGGTAGGGACTCTAGAGCGTCCCGCTGGAGGGACTAGGCTTTCGCCCGACAGAACATCTTCTCATCTGGCACTACAGGTAGGGGAACTCTAGCGCCGCTGGAGGATAGGCTTTCTCACGACAGAAACCATCTCTCACGTTGGACATCAAGTTAGGGACACTCTAGCGCACGCGAGGGATTATGGCTTTCTCCAGGACGAAATCTCTCATCTGGCCATCAATGGTAGGAACTCTAGCCCCGCGTGGAGGCACTAGGGCTTGTCCTCCACGGACACGAAGCATCTCTCATCTCGGACATGCAATGTTAGGGAATCTAGTCGCCCGGTGTCAGAGGAGATTCTTCTCCACGACAGAACATCTCTCATCTGGACATCAAGGCAGGAAGAGGCTCACGTACCGCCGGCTGGGACGGGATAGGGCTTTTCCTTGCCAGAGCTGAGCAGAACATCTCTTTCACATTGAATTTAATAATGTAGAAGAACGGCTATCCGAGTTTGGCCGGGTAGAGTAAAGAGCTCTCAGCCCGCAAAAGCACTTACGGGGTCGAAGAGGAAAGCAAATGTCCATGAGACTAAATATACGCACAGTCTTACTACTCGAATATATTGCGGTATGTGGTCGACATTATGGATTCTGTTGTTACAGTAATGTTCGCTCCTTTTGTTGTTCTCATTATCAGGAATGACCCCAAGTAAGTGACGAGAACGACTACGTAGTCGTCTTACAATTCGCTTAGTTCGCTAGGCTTGCTGTGGGAGATTATAGCGAGTGATCGATCGGACAGGGATGCGTTTCTTGAAGGAATGTGTCTCTGTCTGTCGAAGAGGAACGTGCTCCCATTGTTCCGACAGTGTCTGTCAAATCCAAGACCTTGTAGCCTGGTAAGAATCTGTCTAGGACGACATGAATAATGTAACAGGTGCGCTGAGCGCGTGGTGACCACCACCTAAATCGTCCTCCAAAAGTGTTCACAGTGCCCTACCGGTCATCACGTCCACAGAAACAACTTCTTTATTCACTTATTCATTGAATGGGTTGAGAGTTGAGACCCGTTTGCGTTCGCATTTGTATAACGTGTTCATATACATATATACATATCCAATGTTACACACACACACACACACACACACACCACAACCACACAACACACACACACACACACACACAACACACACAAACACACAACACACACACACACACACAATATTATATATGTATATGTAAATATATATATATATAAATATTCACTATCCAACCAACCAACCGGCTTCCTGTTACGTAACCTATTATGAAATGGAAAAAATCCCCGGTACCCGGCTGTCGGCTTTTGGTCGATCTGTCATGGCCACGCGGTTGGTGTTCGTTGTCCTCTGTTCTGCCTCCCTATGGTGCGAGGAGGCTGGCTTGCACCACTAACGATGTGACCGGGCGGAATATGGTGCGCCGTCTCAGTCGTTCTCCAGCGCTGATAGTGAATCCCTGCTGATGCTAATTAGACTGCGGCGCCGGCGTCCTCCACGCTGGGTCCAGGACTGACAGCCATCAACAGCACCTAACGAGCTGATCATCATCATCCATGACCGTCCAGACTCCAGAGACAGTCTGCCGCGCCACTGGCACGCCACTGGGACGCGGTGTGACGTCACAGGGACGCGGTGTGACGTCACAGGGACGCGGTGTGGACGCCACTGGGACGTCCTGGGTGTGACCCAGGGACGCGGTGGTGACGCCAACAGGACGCGGTGTGGACGCACAGGGACGCGGTGTGAGCCACAGGCGACGCGGTGTGACGTCCACAGGGGACGCGTGTGACGCACTGGGACGCGGTGTGACGCCAAGGGACGCGGGTGACGCCAGCAGGAACGTGGTGGAGCCACTGGGACGTCGGTGTGACGCCAGGACGCGGTGTGA
Source organism: Semibalanus balanoides (assembly GCA_014673585.1). Lineage (NCBI taxonomy): Eukaryota > Metazoa > Arthropoda > Thecostraca > Balanomorpha > Balanidae > Semibalanus > Semibalanus balanoides. The sequence goes on from VOPJ01001211.1 coordinate 29,095, forward strand.
CGCACAGGGACGCGTGTGCACCGCGCACAGGACGCGGTGTGACGTCACTGGGAGCGGTGTGACACACAGGGCGCGGTGTGACGCAAGGACGCGGTGTGATCGCACAGGGACGCGGTGTGACGCCACTGGGACCGCAAGTTGTGACGCCATGGGACGCGTGTGACGCACAGGGACGCGGTGATTGACGTCACGGGGCAACTGGAACTAGCCCTGCTGGGCCGGTCTGTACTTGTCCCGTCTCCAGCGCCGGTTGACATTGTCCCGTCCTCCAGCGCCGGGCTGTACTTGTCCCGTCTCCAGCGCCGGGCTGTACATTGTCCGTCTCAGCGCCGGGCTGTACATTGTCCCGTCTCCAGCGCCGGTCTGTACATTGAGTCCCGTCTCCAGCGCCGGCTGTACATTGTCCCGTCTCGCAGGCGGCGTAATTTGTCCCCTCCAGCGCCGCTGTATTGTCGTCTCCGAGCGCCGGTCTGTACATTGTCCGTCTCAGCGCCGGTCTGTCTAGCTGGGCCTGTTAGCGGATTTTCTAGGTCGGCATATCAATGGTTGGGGGGAATTAACCCATTCCTTGCGAGCGGACTGGAATTCATTAACGTGATGAGGCGATTCTGTCCCAGAAAGGAATAACAAAGATATCAGAAAACCGCTTAGTCGATTTCAATGGGACGAACATCATTCGATTTATTTCGTCGATCAAAAGATCTTTCTTCTTGGTCCCAAAATATATTTTTGTGTTTCAGAATATAAGAGGCAGGGACAATTTTTTCGAAAGTCATTGCAGTCATGTGGCTTTACCGATGTGCATGCCCCAAATGTTTTTGAGCTTCAAGTGTACAGGTCTTCAACATCAAAAGACAAATACCAAGCTGAAAAATAATAGGCGTATTCAGGGGATGTAAAATGGGGAATTTGTATAACAAATATGTGCTGTTCGTGATTGTTTTGGGTGACATGAACGTCACATGTGGACATGATTTGCTGTAGTTGGTTAAATGTTATATAGGTATTGCACATAGGCAGATCCAGGTAAATAGTTAATAGAATAGGAGGCACCATGCGCATGAAGTTTTATCTACTTGCTTATTTGACGGTTGAGCTCATTTAACGGAGGGTACCGTCTTCCATTTTTATTATTATTATTGCTATTTATTATTGCTCCGCAAACTACGAAGGAAATATGCGCCACAGAATTACATTCGTAACACGCTCCCAAAAACCGGACCCTGGAATCGCCTCTGCTGCGCCGATTTTTCTCTCCAAAAATTGTGACAACACGCGTAATTTAATTCTCGAAAAGTCAGAAATTTAAAGACGCTAAATACAGTAGTTTAGTTTTCACCAAATAGCAGGTGAAAAACCACCGGAGGGGGCAGAATCTGCCCTCTCTCCATCAAGGAATAGGGTTATTTGACAGAATTTCAACAACTCTTTGGATTTTGTTTGTTTGCTCATTACTAATCAATTCAAAGCAAGCTTTTCATTGATGAACTTGCTCATATTTTATTTGAGATCTGAAATGTGTAAATATTTAGGAAACCAATTTGAGTTGTTATGTTGGGGCCATGGCCCCGATGCACTCGCCTTAAATCCTTAAATCCGCCTTTGGCTCAGTCGCCGCTGTCCGCTGGTGAGATGGCAGCCATGACCGCGTTCGACGGTATACAACGGGCAGGTGGGCGGTGATGACGGCCGACAGCCATAAACTCATGTCTCCCACGTGCCATCGCCAGCATTTACGACTCATAAGACTAAGCTGTTAACACCCACACTTGGATGTAATGTGAAGAATAAATCCGCCTTCAGGCTCGGGGAAAATGAAAGTCTGAGCTATGTCAGAGCGATGAGAAAACATTATCCAAATAGTACATTAATAAGTGATTAGATGTAGGTCAGCCTCGGGCGCCAGATCTCGGAGATTTCGGTTATCGGGCCATCAGATATTTGAAACTAACGTCATGTTGTAAGATGGAGATCTATATCGGCATACAGGTGTGACTCAGTTCGTCCTTTTTGTAGTGAAGACTTTTACATTAGTTCTGGTCTTTTCAGCAACCATGTTTAAACTTTAATCTGCAAAATATAAACTGACATTGCCAATTACCATGTTCCTGAGATGCCATATGAGCTATAATCTAGAGCATGGCTAATGGCTATGAACTACTAGCAGCCGACACAGACATTTCGTGAATGGTTGATACATGTGCTGACAGATCGGAATCTCTACCTGCGAGCAATAACACTGAACCCAAGATCATGAGTGCTGACGTCAACACTGATGCATATATCGCACTGCACCTCTGTATCCAATTCACTGTTCTGGCGCTGTGAACAACTGCTCCTCTTCACCCCCTTTCTACCAGAGGCGAAATGTTGACATCAATAACTGAAGCATATATTGAAAGAAAGAAAAATGCAATCCAATGCCTCCGTGCCTCTTCCGTCAATGGGTTCAAAGAACATATTAGTCGTTTTCACGATGGATTATTTTGCGCGATATGTTTTAAAACATTTTAAAATGTTTTAGTAGTAGCCATTTAACAATAGACTAATTTGCGATAAATGTTTAACCCTTGCCCTCACGGTCCCGTAGGGCAAGGGTTAAAACATTTTTTTTCAAATTTGTTCATCGTAAAAATGGCTACTACTAACCCATTTTAAAACATTTTAAAATGTTTTAAAACATTTCGCGCAAAATAATCCATCTTGAAAACGGCTGTTAGCCGTTTTCACGAAGGATTTATTTGTATCCGGTAGTACCCGGTTGTACCCGGTAATATTTGTTTGTGAATTGGATTATACAAAGAAAACTAACGAGAAATTTCGCATTGTAAGAGCAGATATTTGTGCATGAATTCATAAAGTTTCAATTAATTACCCAAAAATATCTGTGGAAAAGCCGTGTTCCTAGACTCAATTAACCTAAAACTCACGAAATATTACCGGGCTACTACCACTACTAGGTACTACCAGGTAAAAAAAAAATCCTTCGTGAAAACGGCTAATTACTGCCTTCAGACCGTGAACTCGGACATGGATATTGTATGAAAATTGTGTCATTTTCTTGGCGCTGTAAATTCGCATGACATGGCGAAGTAAATGTATGTTTGTTCTGTTTCAGCCCCAGAACCTGGTGATGACGGGAACGTTCCCGGACTGTGACATCAAACTGTGTGACCTGGAGATAGCCCGGATCATATCTTCCGGTCAGGAAATCAGAGAGATGCTCGGCACACCCGACTATGTCTGTAAGTTCGCCTGAGCTGAAGACGGGGTTTACAACTGTTCATAGACTGTTTGATTATCTGAACCTGGATATTAATGTTTATAATGCATGGCTGGCGACGACACGTTAGGAATGGGAAAGCTTAGCTATTTGTGCATTATGTCTGCAAACATGTCTCGATCTGTTGAATATGTTTGTTGTATTTCTGTCCGTAGTCTACGTCTTAAAGCAAAAGATAGACATTGTATTATTTATTTATTATTTATTTATTAGACCATGCCGGCAACATCCACTTTCTCGTAGTACATTGTACACGATGTGTCCACACATTACTACTGGCTTTAAGTGCCCGTCGCGATGTTACATTTAGGTGAGCGGGTAGAGGACAGGGGCCAGGGGTGGATATAAGGATCAGGATGGTGCAGTGCGGCGCGTCAGCCATCGAGGCGCCGCGCACAGCGATCTGTATTAGGGAGGGGAAGGATAAAAGTGGGAGTAAAAAGTGATGTGCAGCATAAGAACATACAAACAACCTTTGGAAACACAATGAACATGCAAGTGATGTTTCGTTGCGTTTGTACTTCGTTGGGTTATCGTTTCTGAATTAGCAAGATCAATTATTGCTTTTTGATTTACGGCATTGCTTTTCATAGCCCACATAAGCAGGAATCTGGAAATACTGCCTTACATTATTCGTTTCGTTTTATTTTCTTGGGTTTTGTTTTAGGTTTGTATCACAGTATTTATTTCTTCAGAAGTTCTTGTACAATTCTTGTGGTTTGTTGCCACACGACATACTAAATTCGAGACAGAAAATTATAATTCGCTTGCGTGAAACTTCACTTCAGAATGCAAATAGAAATTGCAAAAATATGAAAATAGAAATACATATTACATCTCACCAGAGTAAGTGTCAAAAGGAAAAATATCAAAACGCTATCCTCCTGATCTTCTTTTGCTTGTGATATGTAAGTTAATGCCCAATAACTTCTCCGTACGCAAAAAATCAATATTTTTAGGGGAGCCTCAAAACACGTCTTGCTTATCCAACTGGGTCAACACAGTATCTAGGGTCTTGGTCAACACTGATGTATGCATCAGAGCTGGGCATGATCCAGTTAATTCGTTGATCTGTTAATTATCGAGTTACCATTTAACAATTTCTTTACATTTAAAAATTGTGAACGGAAGCAATAGCATCCGTTGACTGGAAAGCTATAAAGTTAATCTGATTATGCACTAATAATCCTAAAATGATTATCCAGCTCATAAGTTGTCCATCAGTCTACAACACGACGACACCGGTCACATTCTATCCTGCGTGTTCGGTAACGTCAGCAACGTACGCCCTATCTATAGTATAGATCGGGCTGGTACTGGTACTATTGGTTCCTCAGACTGGAACCAATAGTACCAGTCTGAGGTACTATTGGCTCCAAAATAAGCGTCCCGCTGGGATGGAGGACACAGCAGTTAAAGGGAATATACCGCCTTGGGAAAATTACTCGTGCAATGATGGAGATTTAAGTGCCCCAAGATGAGAACTGTGGCACATCATTTTCATTATCCCACAATACTTTTTTTCAAGAACGCAGTATTCCTCTTCCTCCAAACTGCTCGAGTGCCGGCAAACGCAGCGGGACGATTATTTTTGGAACCAATAAGTACATACATACGTCGGCTTGACAGAACCACACCGCCACCATAGCGTGAAACATTGATCCAGCTCCTGAACCCATATACCGCCCGTTTGTATAAGTGGTGTTTCGAAATTCCGCTCTGCTCTGGCCTTCACCATATACCAGCATATGGCATTGGCCCAGAATATCTGAGACGTCGCTCTCGGGAATACCTGCAAATGTTCGGCAAGCACATAAAAACGCCACAAAGACCGGCAGCTCACCGGCCGCGGTATGTAACACATTAATAAGTGCCGGATGTGACTGGGGGCCGTGAGCCGTCTCGATGGCTCCACTCGTCAGTTTAACGGCTGGCCGACGGCTGCAGCTCCTGCGACGTGGTTGCTGCGGCGGGGAGGAGCGGGAGGGACAGGGACAGGGGGAGGAGCGGGAGGGACAGGGACAGGGGGAGGTGCAGTGGCCCGTGCAGCTCCACACAGCAGCCAGTCCCGCTCTGTTACAATCCAGTTAACCACAAGCAGGCAGCGCCAGCCGCTGGAGCTGATGGCTGGCGCGGGCACGATCTGCAGTGATGATGGCTGGCGCGGACATGATCTGCGGTGATATTCTGCATCACTGATGTATGGCCGGCCACGTCACTGGCGCCAGTGTGACAACTGAAACCAGGGCCTCGGATAACATGTTAACTGGGGGGGCAATTTCCCCCCCCCCCAGTGGAGGACAAATTGCCCCCCCCAGTGGAACTGATTGCCCCCTCAGTGAAACTGCAGTTAATTTCGTCGCAGGGCGGGCATTAGAATACATAGATGAGATCACTAGCCTTACACAAATTCCTTTCAGTCAACCGACGTTTGTACTGCTATTGTTGATACCTACTCCATAGCCACGATGGCATGTAATTGGGGAAATCCCCTCCCCCACAGAGACTGCTGGCTCCCTCCCCAGTTGCACCAAATTTTGCCCCTAGTGGGAGCACTGTAGGTACATACGATAATTTGTACGGTCTGTTAAACTCTATTGCCCTGCGGGGCAGATTCTGCCCCCTGGTAGTTTTCGTCTGCCGCTTAATGAACCGTTTTACGCGTCCTTCGTCTTGAAACTTTTGATTTTCCTAACCATGTTGAATGGACGGTGTTGTTCGTTAAATTTAAAACAAAATCGGGACAAGTAGAAGGGGCTCCAGTGGCCAGGTTTTTGGAAGGTCTTACGAAATTGCGGTTGTTCGCCGCATGCTTCCTTCGTAGTTTGCGGTGGAATAAATGCTGCGTCAACACTATGTCTCTGCTATTATACATTCATAAATACTTGGATTAGAATATTTTGGGCAGCGGCGCACTCAGGACCATAAAAATGGTGCGTATCTTCTGGTCAAATTAGCACCCAACGTGAAATTAGAAAGATTAATACAGGCATTTCGCACATGGTGCCCCCCCCCCCCACGTTTTCCACCTGGATCCACCTATGCGCAATATATTAAATTTTACCAATTACAGCATCAAAAACCCACAGGTGTCGTTCCTATCGTCCAAATTTCCACGAACAGTACATATTTGTTATCAAAAATCCCCCTTTTTCATCCCTGAGTACGCCAATTATTTATGGATTTGGTACTTGGTCCTTTTATACATTAAAGAAAATGACAATGAAGCTCAAAACGTTTTGTGAATGAAAAGCGGTCGAGTCACGTGGCCGCAATAACCTTTCATTTTTTTCTCGTATTTTTCCCCCTGGCCCCCCATTTTTAAACAAAAAATAAATGCCGGTGTCCTTAAACAAAAATTTGTCACGACGAATCAAATGGTTTCTGTCCCATCGAAATCGGCCGAGCGGTTCTCGAGATATCTGGGGGGGATCTGACCCCCGCAGGTTAACGTAATTCTGGCCGCCCGCAGGGAATAGAGTTAAGGAGATAAAGGCATCACTTAAGCATGCTTTCAACTTAAAAACCAATAATACGCCGTTTACAGCACCTAGCGTAGCTTTGAGATCTTGAGGACGGCATACTCGCCCTTCGTATGCGTCGTCGGTTCGAAAATCGCGCGACCACACCTGGCTCATTATATACGTTTGGGTGCCCTCAGCCTCTTACATTGTGTGCGTTCTCGTCCCCCAAAATGCTTTGGATTTTAATGTTTTCTGGCCAATGGCAGGTCAAATGGGGCTAAAAGGCCAAGGCCACAAAACTGCCTGAAATCAGAAAACAATTGACGTAAATTACATTTTAAAAGCCAAAAAACTTCACGAAAGACAGTGCATTATTTCACCCATTTACTCCTAAAGAAGCAAAACACAATGGGTTGCTTTATTGCTTGATATTTTTTGTGGGATTTCACAACAAAAACATTGTTTTGCAATTATGGGTTTTTCCTGTTGTTGGCCTTAAGATCGGGGCAACTGACACAAAACAATCTACCATAGTTTCAGCCATTGGTGATCCGTTGGAAAACCAAGCTTCTAAAAAATCGTTGGTTTCTAGGAGCATACCGTACCAGAACCACCCTCATCACATCACACGATTGTGAAACCGGGGGGAATGTCGGCGGATAGCAATGTTTCTTTCCTTCGTTAAGTTTTGATTGGCGAATGTGACAAACTTGCATCAAATTCTAGACGCGCTATTGTAACGACATTGGTTTGATTCTGCCAAATCCCATTTTTGCCAATTTTTTGGGGTCGTCAGATGCCTCCCCCTGGCACGACTAAGCTCTCGCCGTAGCACCGGCAGGGGGCCTGGGGTTAAAATTGCTATTAATATGCTTTAGTGTTTCTGTCAGGAAATGTGTTGTTTAATGTTTGATGATTTTAGATTTATTGGTAAAGCTGTGGCGCCAGTGGATCCATTTGCTCCGTTTCTGTTCGGTTTCCCAATCGTTTTCAAAAATTCGACATTACCAGGTGTGGACCTTTTTGGATGATGGATATTCTTTTATTTTAAACCTTTGTATTTAGCTTCATTCTATTGTATTCTTTACTATTTATTTGTTTACGCTTAGTTTGTCATTATCACACTTCAAAAATGTATTCCATACCGATGTAAGTAAAGAGAAGTATCAAGGACGCAACTAAGGAGACCAATTTGCACTAGATAAATGCGATTCTGCTGACAAACGACCCTTCCCCCCCCCCTTTACACACCGGTTAACAGCATTTGACTGAGGAGCGAAATATGATTATTCTACCACTGACGTGCCCCGCTCCCTGAAAAAATCTGACTTCGTGTCTGCGCTTTACCATATGCCCCTAGTAGCCTTTAGAATTCCCCCCCCCCCCCCCAGTGGGAGAAATCCTTAGCCGGAGGGCCCCGACTGAAACAGTTGACTCAGCCTGCTGGAATTTCAGGGGAGTGAGCAGGGTTCCCGACGCCGATGATCTGATTCTGAATATGTTTACATAATGAAGGCTGTGCCTTCAGGGCGTGGAAGAGTGTGGGGACGGGACAAAGTCGGCTTGTGAGATTAAGAGACGCAGCTTCGAACAGCTGGAGTGACGCAAGCTCGTCCCGGTAGTCCGGTAATGGTCCATGCAGATTGACAAACTTCTCGGGGCTGCTGGTTTCGAGGCTTATATGATGCCATCACAGGGTGGCTATGCCGCTGCGACCCCATTGGCCGAGTTGTCTAATGACGGCGGCCATATGGTGATCACATGAGCAATAGGCGGGCGGGCACCCAGTACATTGTTACAATATATGAGCAACTTACTTGCGGTAGCGCAAAATGGACTACCACCACAATGTTTCAAATTTAATGCAAAATCATTCTAGGCGAAAATATTTTTTCGTGCAAAAAAATAAAATAAAAAATAAAAAACCCTAGAATCATTCTGCATTCAATTTTGAACATTGTGGTGGTAGTCATATTACTCTACGACTAGTGGTTATCTCAATATATTGTTAAATGTCAGCCGGTGTGCTCGCCCGCCTATCCTTTAACACAGGCCGCCGACTGCTCTTGTGATTACCAATATGGCCGCCGTCATTTGACCAGTTTGCCGGCCAATGCGCCTTCCATCTCTATAGAGTTCAGTGGATGCCATACTAAATACCAATACCAGCAACAATAATTATTTGAATACGAACACGACTGATTCGAATACGAATATGAATTATCCGAATACAAATAGGAATATGATAAATAAAATATGACTCATAGGAAAAGAGCCACCAGTTTGTCTATGGATGACACATTATACGCTGGCCCTGATAAGCTTTGCCAACTTAAGCCGAAGCTCGCCATCACACCATTAAGCGTCATGCTGTCCTTTGTTCGACACAAAAAAAGTTGCCGAGACCGAAAATGAATGCAGGCGCCAGGCAGCGGCACAGTGGCAAACGGTACCAACCAACTCTGTTTTTTCGTCCGAATGTCGAAACTGGTTTCGACCACAGTGTCTATCGCCTATCGCCTATCGCCTATCGCCCTGTCTATCGCCCTGCTTCAATAGACGTCCGAGGAATGCAGGCCATCATCGGCAACACAATACGTGCATTAGTGAGAAAATCGCCGACTGGAGCCGAGGCGTGCGCTACGCACGTGATGGCGGGGATAGCGCGTGGCCTGCAGTGTGTGTGTGTCGCGATCCAGCGGGACGCGATGCAGTGCAGTGTGCACACGATGGCTCTGTGGCACACAAGCCACTTTGACTACGCGCTCGGTATGGGTCGATGGCGCGATCTGAGCGGTGGATAGCGTCCTGTGGCTGTGTCAGAGTGTATGCGACTGGAGACGGCCCTGCAAAGTGGAGCCGGCACGTCCAACTGTCGTGACGCCGCGACATGTTCCCAGCTAGCCGCAGCTCAAGCACAGCTGCTCCCCTCTCTCGTCTCCTAGCAAATGTCCAATTATGGCAGAGTTAATAGAGAAACGAACATAAAAGACTTAGCGGAATTGTTTGATTTGAAGTTCCTTGTGTCTGCACTCTGCATGCAGACGTCAAACGTCGATGATTTGGATGAATCGATAAGTTGGAAAGTGGCTGTCTGTACTCGCCAAAAGTGTCTATAGATCGTTTATCAAGCATGCAGACGTGTGAGTTTTTCTCATTGTTTCCGTTTCGTTTCAGCGCCGGAGATTCTGCGATTCGAGCCGGTTATGCTGTCGGCTGACATCTGGTGAGTTTAGTGTTGTGTGCAGGACGTTACGGTGTTCTCAGGACGCCGAGGTGTTGCCAGCACGGTGTTCTCAGGACGCCGAGGTGTTGCCAGCACGGTGTTCTCAAGGACCCGACGGTGTTGTCAGCACGGTGTCTCAGGACGCCGAGTTGTCAGCACGTGTCCTCAGACGCCGAGGGTGTTCGAGCACGGTGTTCTTCAGGACGCCGAGGTGTTGCCAGCACGGGGTCCTCAGGACGCCGAGGTGTGCCAGCCACGGTTGTTCTCAGGCGCCAGGGTGGTTCAGCACGGTGCTCGTTCAGGGACGCCGAGGTGTTGTCAGCACGGTGTTCATCAGGACGCCGAGGTGTTTGCAGCACGTGTGTCTCAGGACGCCGAGTGTTTGTCAGACGGTGTTCTCAGGACGCCGAGAAGTGTCAGCACGGTGTTTCAGGACGCCTAGTTGTTGTCAGCACGGTGTTCTCAGGGACGCGATGGTGTGCCCAGCCCGGTGTTCTCAGGACGAACCAGTAAGTAAAGACATAGCACGGTTCTCAGGACGCCGAGGTATTGTCAGCACGGTCTCTCAGCGACGCCGAGGTTGTTGTCAGGGCACGGTTTCTCAGACGCCGAGGTGTGCCAGCACGGTGTTCTTCAGGACGCCGACGGTGTTGTCACACGGTGTTTCTCAGGACGCCGAGGTGTTGCCAGCACGGTGTTCTCAGGACGCAACAAAGGTGTTGTCACACGTGTTCTCAGACGCGGGTGGTGTCACACGGTGTTTCTCAGACGCCGAGTGTGTCAGCCACGGTGTTCTCAGGACGCCGAGGTGTTGCCAGCACGGTGTTCTCAGGACGCCGAGGTGTTGCCAGCACGGTGCTCTCAGGACGCCGAGGTGTTGCCAGCACGGTGTTCTCAGGACGCCGAGGTGTTGCCAGCACGGTGTTCTCAGGACGACCGAGGTGTTTGTCAGCACGGTGTGTCTCAGGACGCCGAGGTGGTGTCAGCACGGTGTCCAGGACGCCGAGGTGTTGCCAGGCACGGTGTTCATCGGACGCCGAGGTGTTGTTCAGCACGGGTTCTCAGGACCGCCGAGTGTTGTCAGCACGGTTTCTCAGGACGCCCGAGGTGTGTCGCACGGTGTTCTCAGGACGCCGAGTGTTGCAGCACGGTTGTTTCAGACGCCCGAGGTGTTGTCAGCACGTGTTCTCAGGACGCCGAGGTGTTGTCAGCACGGGTCTCAGGACGCCGAGGTGTTGTCGCACATGTCTCAGGACGCCGAGGTGTTGTCAGCACGGTGTTCTCAGGACGCCGAGGTGTTGTCACCCACGGTTTCTCAGGACGCCGAGGTTTGTCAGCACGGTGTTTCTCAGGACGCCGAGGTGTTGTCCAGCGACGGTGTTCTCAGGAACGCGAGGTGTTGCAGACGGTTGTTTCTCAGGACAGCGAGTGTTGCCAGCACGGTGTTCTAGGACGCCGAGGTGTTTGCCAGCACGTGTTCTCCAGGGACGCCGAGGTGTGCCAGCACGGTGTCTCCAGGACGCCGAGGTTGCCAGCACGGTGTTCTCTGGACGCCGAGGTGTGTTCAGCACGGTGTTCTCAGACGCGAGGTGTTTTGTCACACGGTGTTTCAGGACGCCGAGGTGTTGCCAGCACGGTGTTCTCAGGAGCCGATGTTGCCAGCACGTGTTCTTCAGGGACGCCGAGGTGTGTTGCCAGCACGGAGTGTTCTCAGGAGCGAGGTGTCCAGCACGGTGCTCAGGACGCCGAGGTGTTGCCAGCACGGTGTTCTCAGGACGCCGAGGTGTTGCCAGCACGGTGTTCTCAGCACACTGGTGTTGTATTTTTGGAGTTGGACGCGGGTCTGTGTGATACCAGATCGTTTTCGCCGAATGGTATGCCACTCCGGCTGGGCACGTAAAGCACAACCTGCAGCGTATGAGAAGGCCAGTGGAAACATTGCAGCAGAATCTAGGTCGAATGTAGCTGGTAGCAGGTATAAATAGATGTTTATCTCATTGGAGGCAAGGTCGGAGCAGTAATGCAACCGCTTTCCTGAATGTCGTCAGTGTTCACTCTGAACCTGGTTATGAGGCTTGATAATCAAGACAACTATATTGTTAACTTGCCTAACGGTTATCTTTACGTCTTCGAGTGGTTAAGCAGGACCCAGCTGTTTAACACTATAACATGTCGTAGATAACGTAATATGTCCTCGTAGCTCCTGCTACATATATCAACTTTATTACACATGAACAATATTTTTTGCTTCATCTGTCAATTGTTAACACTGTATAACAGTATATGCACCCTTTTCTTGGCACACATTTTTAACACACATGAAATGCATTTAAGGGAAATAGTTCACCTTCAACATAGGTTTTGAACTGAGATAGCAGTTTTGTAGCCCGTGTTGAAAAACCCCTAATTGCAAGTTTTCTGGGCTGTAAAAGGTTCTCCAGCCGAATATATTTGACTTTTTGTCGAAATAATATGGGCCATATAAATAAAGAATGTCAAAAATGTGGACCTAAAATACATCTGGGCAGAGGCTATACAGTAATTTTGCGCGACTTCTTTCAAATCTGATTGGCTGAGCCATTCGATTATTTCGTTTGTCGTTGCAGAGAGTACGTATATAGCTTCGATCAAATTTATAATGTACGTCCTTCTGTCCTGAATCGGCGCAATGTATGGCTATTTTTGACAACATAAAAAGAAGTTGTATTTCAAAATATAATCAAATCGTGTTTGAAAAAACAACAACAATCCAAGGTGAACTATTTCATTTAACAATATAAGAACAATGTTGCCTACAATGATATAAAGTGAAAGATGCTGACTTCAAATTAAAAGACGTTATTTTCTGTTTGTCCTACTGGCCATAGCATGTTTCGTAGTTTGTACCCAGATCATATCCGAATAAGGCACGTCTGTCAAGACTCACAGCAGCATAGGCAATCCAACGGGCTGCACTTTTACCAGCGACATGCATCAACGTGACAGTAAAATGTACACATAATTGATATTCCCTTTGCATCAGCGTCGATATTCATAGTGGCCATTCATCGATATTGGTAAGCACTTTGACGAGCCGGCTCGCGTGCAGGAAAGCTTATATACCAAACACAGGCACAAGCAGCGTACGTCACTGGTAAAACCGGTCACCCAAACCGGAGCTAGCAAATCAAAGAGTCTGCCTTGGCTATGACGCCGCCGTCAGTTTTCATTAGAGGCACTATCTGGCGAGTGTCGCTGGCCTCAAAGGCGGTAAGGCGGAAAGGCGGCGGCTTCCATGGTGTGCCACTCCGTTCTCTCTGACGTATGCATGCTCCACCCAGATAAAGAAGGACAGTGGCAGTGGGGGGAGGCAGTGGCTGCAGAGGGTGAGAGTAGGACAGTGGCTGGCATGCATGCGTGGGCATGCGTGCTCTGCCTTTGTGCTGGTCAGCGGCGATTCTGAGAGGCAGAAGCAGCACAGCCGCTGTCCGGTGTCACTGCACGCTGTCGGCGCCGGCCGCCGCTGATTCTGAGAGGCAGAAGCAGCACAGCCGCTGTCCGGTGTCACTGCACGCTGTCGGCGCCGGCCGCCGCTGGCACGTCTCGGGCACCGTGCGTGCGTCACACGCGGCGAGCTGTGCGTGCGTCACACGCGGCGAGCTGTGCGTGCGTCACACGCGGCGAGCTGTGCGTGCTACCGCGACACGTGGCCGCGGCGCTCCCCTGCACACTGCACTGCGAGCTGAGGCGCTGCACCGTGCCTGTCGCCGTGACTGGCAGCTGGACAGCTATCACTGCTCACTGCACACTTCCTGGAGGCTCTCTTGGGCATCTGGTGACCTCAAATGCTCAGCTTGCATTGTATACAGTGCATTGGATAAGCGGCCTGGATAACAGCATTCTCATCCGGGTGTTTTTAACGTTGAGTTTCTTGCTCTTGTGTGATTCTTGCGACATATGTGATGACTTAAAAATGTTTAGATTTCCCTAATGCAACATGTGAATTACCAAGGACTTCACAGAATGTATAGTTTATATACCTATACGTTCTTATGCATTCATCATGATAAATTGCTTGTAAGCGCAATGTTACTTACAATACATGTATTTTCATCTCTGCTCATCCTAAACAAAAATATCCAATGGAAGATAATGCAGGGTGTCCAGTCCAAATATCCTACGATATCCAAATACCCCGTTACATTCAAAATTGTTGTAATTAATACAACTTGGTTGAGCTGGGCGAGTATATCCATGGCCCAGTATATCCAGTATACCCAGATAGGCCACAGAAACCATGACGTTAGTTCACTCGGAAGGTCCAAATTATGCCAAAACAAAGCGTGTATTTTTACCCCGCTGGCATGACTGGTGCCACCACAAATCACCATACGCCTCACAGGAGCTTCCCACAGCCGTGTAAATCGCAATCAGCGCTCTGAGGAGGCAGACCAGCGCCAAATAAAGCCAGAGACTGCGGTCGCCCCACGCGCCACCGCTGCACCATCACGTGACCGCCGCGCAGTGGCCGCGAGTCTCCGGTGTATCGCCATGCCGGGACCAGACCCAGGTCACGTGACAAGCGGGCATCACGTGACATGGCCTCCGTTTTCCTGGTGTGTCGGTGCCTGTTGGACTGGTTTGTGGTGCCAGCGTGGCGGGCCCCTGTCTGCGATGACGAATGCTGTCTGCTGACGACTGCCAGAGGTTCAGGACTCTGACAAGAGCACGGGACTCTACCAGGAGCACGGGACTCTGTCAGAGACACACGGGTCCCTGGTAGGTGACGCCAGAGGCTTACGATGTCATCTCGACATTCGGCAGACTCGTCTCCGCGGAGATGGCAGGCTCGTCTCCGCGGAGATGGCAGACATGGGAGAGCTCAGTTTGGTCGATGATGGTCGGCGGATAGATAGATAGCGTTTTTTGCGGTCTTGACTGAACGAAATCGAGGCGGGAAGTCGGGACAAATTAGGGAAGACATGTGTTGTGGGCGGACGAGTCCTGCGTCTTGTGATCTCGACAGTGATATTAGCATGGCTGAATGTCTCATTAGACAGGGTGTGAACCACCACCACCTGAAGGGCCCGTCACTTGCTGGGACACCCGTGGTGGTGCACAATCCGCCGCTCAAATGGACTGCTGAGAATTGTTGCCTCAGCCAGTCAGGCCGGGACGTTTTGAATGGTCGGTAATGATCAGCGCTCTTACTGAGTTGGGAACCGCAGCCCTGATTATCATACCTAACCGCATCCAGCTGGTGAATTCCCCCCTGCACTCTGATGGAAGCTGCGAACGGGCTTTATTTGATGTGACGATTGCGATTGAGATAATCTGCGGTTGTGTCGCGATACAATTTCAAGGTGGCTTCGGAAAGTTAGTAGACAAGAAGGTTTAAGCTGTAATGTATTAGCAGAATCGAAATCAAAACGTGCGAGCTTGTGTGCTTAGCATTACAAGAGTGGACCTGTTCACTTATTAAAGACTATAGAGGTGGACCTTATCAAAAACTGCAATTGTAATCTCCTCTTACGAGTTCACGTTAAACCCGTTGTGTTTGATTGCTGTTAATTCTGCTGCAGCGGTGCATATGCAAGACGGCCTTTTGTCTGATCTATTGATCAGTGTTTTTCATATGAAATATTCGTGATAATAATTGTTACACTATGTTGCCCGATGCTGCTGTCCTTCCAACACCAGCAGAGAGGAGGCGACATTGGTGAGCTGACCAGGGTGGCTATATTTCCAGCGATTTCCATACCAGTCAAGTCACATTCCCGTAAACGTATGACTGAACTAACTGGTATCGTTCTGAGTGGGAGATAAGCTTGGATCCCCGGCGTCAGACACTACCTTTTATGGAGTGGCAAACGCCCGATATCACGGTCTTGTGGCCACACTGCCAAGTTTCAGAGAGTTTTCTGAGTATGAGTATGAGGTCTTTTGAGTATGACGTGATGTGAAATGGCATTTGCAGAGGTGAAGTTAGCCGATTCGTTGCTAGTGAGTGATGGTTTATTCGGCTGACACAAATACCAGTAACGTGACTTAAGCTGATGCTAATAAGGTGCTATAAACGTATATTTCGTAGTTCACTGCATAGAGGGCTTAATCATTAAATAGTGGGTTTTTCCAGACCGATGATAAGTTAACATCTTTGTCAGACATTTCGGACAACTCGGACTTACCTTACAATGACTCGCCGGAATCCAATTGGTTATCATTTACACCGGATCAACACAATCAATTAAATTGTCTTTTTCATTGACTCGCGACATTTGTGACACCGTCCTCCCAATAATATGATTTGAGCGCTCGTGCTCTTGGATCCACCGGGTGCATGTCCTTACCAACTGACCCATCCGTCCGCTGATGGGTGCCAACATTAGCATCTGTATAGTGTGTACACTGCTTACTGCTTATCATGTCTGCACGTAGGTTCTGCTATTGTGCTTGGCGACTGCGAAACCTCCGCCTGGGCGCCCAGTCTGTGCGGCAGACCACAGCGTCCAACAGAGCAGACCAACAGAGCAAGACCGGCAGACCACAGAGTCAGTGCGCGTCTGAACATAGCCCATGCTCGTGATCTCACTCTGTCAAAGTGATATCAACGTAGTAATCGAATAAATAAGCAGCGATCAATAATGCCTTAACGAGAGCGGTCTTAGCTTGTTTGATTTATCGTTGTGAAAGTTGGATTACAGGACTATAAAATTAATCAAGGAATGGTCCATGGATCTTGGTCGACGAAACACAATGTGTTTTTAATTAAATTTAATTTAACTGGTACAAGGCTTGCGATTGTCGATTGGCTAGGACATGCTAAATGATTACCTACTGATTACTAAATGAGTACCAATGCACATCACCGTCCAACCATTGCAGAGGCTTTATGATCATGGCCGATTGGCATGGAGAGCAAAACAGTGACGAATCCAGTGTCCTCGATCTCAGGCAAACAGTGTATAATTAAAGGACATAACCGGCGCCGGGCCCCGGGGGGTGTTTAGACACCCCCCTCAGCGTTTTTCCTGAATTATGGGGAAAACGACGGGCGCGTAGCGCCGCCAAATTTTTTCATTACTGGTTTCGATCATCTTTTGTAAGCAGCTTTTCAAAAAAGTTTTGACAAATAGGTCATGTCCAGGTCAGGTCACCAGGCTAGGTCAAGTGACCCCACCAACTCTCGAAAAAGTTTGCGGTTCAGCCAAAAGCCCAGTTTTTAGCAGATGGTTTTCGTACTTACAGGGTGTCCAATAAGAGCATGATCTATCTAAAGGTTTGTGTGTATTCGGATTTTCGGATATCGAATGACTAAGGTCAGGTTCATTTCCTGACCTCGCCCAATTATAAGTGAATGGGAAAATAAAACAGATGCTTTCTTATTCATCTGATAAGTATGGCATCGGATCAGGCTGATTATTTCAAGAATCATGTTTTTTTAAGCTCATTCTGAATGACCTAAGGTGCGATTGTTTCTAAAAAGATCTCTACAAGGTCAATCCTGAGGTCATCTGAGGTCATCAGCATGATTGCTAATAACTTCTGATATAATGTAAGATAGAGAACGAAGCAGATGACACCACTGTATTTGTAATCGTCTGTCCGCGTCCGCCCATATGCCAACACTGAATATCTGGGTCCCAAAAATGACCTTGACCTGAGGTCAAATTTTGAAGTTGACCTACGAGGTCATCATGTTATGTTTCAAAGCGTCTTGACGATAGGAACACGATAGTGTTACAATAATATATGTATTCAATTTTTAGATAAAATGCTATTAGGAAAACATATTTTACAAAAAACTGGCATTTTTGACCTTTGATAACCTCTGGAGCTTTAACTATTGATCTGAGCTCAAATTTGAGGACCATAGGTGGCGATTGTAAATTTCAAATATCTTATCTAATGCTTCTTTTCTTGTTTCTCCTAGCAATTGCATCGTTTCCGAGATTTTGGGGATATCTGGAAGCAATGTCCTAAATCTGGAAAACTTTGAGAAATATTTTGATCCTTTGATACCTCTGTGACTCCTAATATTGACCTGAGGGCAAAATTTTTTACCGAAATAGTTTCCAATATCGCCTTTTGACGAAGCTCTCGAATGGTAATTTTTGGTTTATGTCTAGGTCGCATAGGGAGGCCGAGTTAGAAGGGGGGGTGTCTGAAACACCCCCGGCCGAGGAAAGGTGCGCCGAGCACGCGGCCGGCGCGGGATTAACAGTCGCTTAGAGCCAACTGTTAACAAACTGCTGAAACTGTGGCGCCTGCAATGTTCGTGGGAAGGCCCAGCTGTGTGGGCCGGCCAGTCCCGGATACCGTCAGCTGCCTTATTTGGCGGTAACCGACAGAGCTGTCAGAATCAGCCTTATGGGCTGTGCACAGCGCAGGGACGCGCAGACAGCTATGAACGGAGCGACCGCAGCAGAGGTACCTCGTACCGAATGCACTGAAGACCGCAGCAGAGTACCGTACCGAATCACTGAGACCACAGCAGAGTACTGTACCGAATCACTGAGACCACAGCAGAGTACCGTACCGAATCACTGAGACCATAGCAGAGTAACATACCGAATCACTGAGACCACAGCAGAGTACCGTACCAAATCACTGAGACCACAGCAGAGTACCGTACCGAATCACTGACGAACGCCAGCTAACATCGCCACGGATGTAGCAAACTCGAAACGACATTAACGTCTCCAAACGACAAAATGATAGCTGAGAAATTAATAATAGTTAAGTAATATATTAGCCCTCGCCCTACGGGAGCTTTTCTCACCTTTGCCCTACTGGGATCTTAAAAAGACCCCCCTGTTAACTTCCAAACCAAGCAACATAGAGCAACGCAGTAAAAAACTGCATGTTGTCCGTCATGTGAGGAATCTAACGGCATCCTATTTTTTAGGTTTCAAGTCAACGGGTCACCTTTTCAGGTCAAGTGAATGACCTCGACTCGACCACGTCAAAAATAGTGATTTTCCTCTATCAGAAAACCTCAAAATTGGAAATGACAAAATTGAAAATATAAATACAAATTCGTATTTCTAGACTAGTTTCGTCTCAGAAATCCAAAAAAGTAATTATTATTTCGTATCTGGTTCAAAAAGTCCAAAAAAGATAATACAAAAATGACTATAAGATTCATACACTAAGAAAACGATCACTCAGTCAAAAAAGATATTGCTTTTAAATTTGGTTTCGGTATTCTTTATAATTAGTTCTCTCACAATAGCCGTTTTCACGGTGGATTGTTTTGCGCGAAATGTTTTAAAACATCTTAAGATGTTTTGAAATGTTTTAGTATAAAAACTATAGTATACGATATATTCCAATAAAAATAAGTTACTGATTTAGGCGATATTATCATTATTCAAGAGTTATGGAACCATGAAATGAGCTCTTTACAAGATTATGATACAAATTGTTCGTTTCTAAAGAGAATCTGCCGTCTGGAGTCGTTCGTTCAGTTAGCATATCGCTTATTAATTAGTTACTCAATCTGAAAGCGTCAATGGATCGAGGTCTGCCTTCGGCATGGCACAATAATGCGCTAGAAGGCGATTCGCTGGAGGCGAGTCCATTATGAGTCAAGGGGAGTTCGCTTTGTTGAGCGACCAATAGTGTGCCCGAGACCGATATGTTTCAAGATGTTCTGAAAAGTGTCAGTAGGTGAAGATCTGGCTCACAGCTATTTATCGTATACGTATACGTATTTATCTTGCTAGTTACCACCAAACTGAATTTTTTTAACATACGATATTCTTACCAACACATTACAAAATTCTGAGAGACATTTCAAAACAAAAATCGTTTGCAAAAGTTGCGTAGTTAAGGAAAGAATACGTATACTAAAACTTTCATACTAAAACACTTAAAAACATAAGATGTTTTAAAACATTTCACGCAAAAATAATCCATCGTGAAAAATGGCTAATTATTTAGTTTTTAAAATATCTTTGAAAAATTGATTTTGTGGGGATTTTTATATTTTTTTACTTTTGGGGGGGTCAAAATAAATAATACAAAATGGGGATTCCAAAACTGCCATGTTAAATTAGTTTTACGTTTTTTATGTTTTCTGTTTGCAATTTGCTGCTAAATTCTATTTTCTTTGATTTTTCCATTATTATCGTTTTTTACGAACATGACGTCATCAAAACGTCCTAATCTCCCAAAAAAAATTACCAATTTGAACAAAATATCGACAGGATATGTATAATTGTTGTAAATTCAGCTACTGAAAATGTCAGCGAGATCGGCGAAATGTGTAAAAAGTTAGGCAAGAAAAACCTCAGGGGCTTCCTGTTAACTCCCGGTAGGAGGAGGAATTGTCTGCAATACTGCTGCCGGCATGGGGTTAAGGTCATTCTTGAAATTTAGTTAATGCGAAAAGGGTGGAAAGGTTACGTGCACACGGCTGGGAAACATAGCTGTTTGCAGACCGTGGCATTCAGAATCGGATTTTTCTATGATCGGTGACTGTAAAAGGCTTAGTTGGCGCCTGTATATCAGAAGTACTTGGTTGTCAACCTTTGTATGCTATGCTATGCTAATGCTAGGTAATATTTTGTAATTTGAAGTGGATTCGATTATAGACATTCCCGTGGTTTATGGTACTCGCCGTGACTTAGGGAGTCTTAGAAGAGTCGTGTCGTGTGTCGTATGTGTACCAGTGCTTTGATAGCTAAGATGGTGGATATTCTACTTCGCTGTTTGCTATTTGTTACGATGCAGTCAAAGTCGGGCAGTGTGTTGCTGACGTGTTAATGTGTCCTCAGGTCGGTAGGTGTGTTGCTGACGTCTTAATGTGTCCCCAGGTCGGTCCGGTGTGTTGCTTGAAGTGTTTAATGTGTACCCAGGTCGGTAGGTGTGTTGCTGACAATGTTAATGTGTCCCCAGGTCGGTAGGTTTGTTGTTTGCATGAACGTGTTAATGTTGTCCCAGGTCGGTAGGTGTGTTTGCTGGACATGTTAAGTGTCCAGGTCGGTAGGTTGTGTTGCTGACATGTTAATGTGTCCCCAGGGTCGGTAGGTGTGCTGCTGACGTGTTAATGTGTCCCCAGGTCGGTAGGTGTGTTGCTGATATGTTAATGTGTCCCCCAGGTCGGTCGGTGTGTTGCTGACGTGTTAATATGTCCCCAGGTCGGTTGGTGTGTTGCTGATATGTTAATGTGTTCCCAGGTCAGTAGGTGTGCTGCTGACATTTTAATCTGTCCCCGGGTCGGTTGGTGTGTTCTGATATGTTAATGTGTCCCCAGGTCGGTTGGTGTGTTGCTGACATGTTAATGTGTCCCCAGGTCGGTTGGTGTTGCTGACATGTTAATGTGTCCCCCGGTCGGTTTGGTGGTCTGCTGACATGGTCAATGTGTCCCAGGTCGGGGGTGATGCTGACATGTTAATGTGTCCCCAGGTCGGTTGGTGTGTTGCCTGACATTTGTTAAATGTGGTCCCCAGGTCGGTAGGCTGTGCTGGCTGACATGGTTAATGTATCCCAGGTCGGTTGGTGTGTTTGCTGATTATGTTTGTGTCCCCAGGTTGGTAGGTGTGCTGCCTGAAACATGTTAATCGTCTCCAGGTCGGTTAGTGTGTTCCCTGATATGTTAATGTGTCCCCCAGGTCGGTAGGTTGTGCTGCTGACATTTTAAATTTCCCCGGGTCGGTTGGTGTGTTCTGGTTATGTTAATGTGTTCAGGTCGGTTGGTGTGTTGCTCGACAATGCTAATGTGTCCCCAGGTCGGTAGTGGTGTTGCTGACATGTTAATGGTGTCCCCCAGGTCGGTTGATCGTGCTGCTGACATGTCATGTGTCCCCAGTCGGTTGGTGTGATGCTGACATGTTTAATGTGTCCCCCAGGTCCGGCTTGGTGTGTTTGCTGGACATGTTAATGTGTCCCCAGGTCGTAGGTGGTGCTGCAATGACGTGTTAATGTGTCCCAGGTCGGTCAATGTGTTGCTGACGTGTTAATGTGTCCTCAGGTCGGTAGGTGTGTTTCTGACGTGTTAATGTGTCCCCAGGTCGGTAAGTGTGTTGCTGACATGTTAATGTGTCCCAAGGTCGGTAGGTGTGTTGCTGACATGTTAATGTGTCCCCAGGTCGGTTGGTGTGTTGCTGACATGTTAATGTGTCCCCAGGTCGGTCAGGTGTGCTTGCTGACATGTTAATGTGTCCCCAGGTCGGTTGGTGTGCTTGCTGACGTGTTAATGTGTCCCCAGGTCGGTTGGTGTGATGCTGATATGTTAATGTGTCCCAGGGTCGGTAGGTGTGTTTGCTTGACCGTGTTATGTGTCCTCAGGTCTGAGGTGTGTTGCTGACATGTTAATGTGTCCCCAGGTCGGTAGGTGTGGTTTGCTGAATGTTATGTGTCCCCAGGGTCGCGTTGGTGGTGCTGCTGACATGTTAATGTGTCCCCAGGTCGGTAGGTGTGCTGCTGATCGTGTTAATGTTCCCCAGGTCGGTAGGTGTGCTGCTGACATGTTTAATGTGTCCCCAGGGTCGGTAAGGTGTGCTGCTGACGTGTTATAAATGTCCCAGGTCGGTAGGTGTGTTGCTGACGTGTTAATGTGTCCCCAGGTTCGGTAGGTGTGCTGCTGACATGTTAATGGTGTCCCCAGGTCGGTAAGGTTGTGTTGCTGACGTGTTAACCCAGCGCCCCACTGGGCCTCTGCATTTCCTTCCGCCCGACTGGGGGTGTTTGAACCCCCCCCCTCTCTTACTCGCTCCATGGCACGATAACCAAAACAAAAGAAAACTATTCGACCGTTAACAACAATCATTTCGAAAACCTACTTCAAACTTTTTTGCTCACAGGCAAAACTCAGGTCCCAGAGGTCATCGAAGGTGCAAAATTTTCAAGTTTTAGGACATGCTCAGAAAAACCACCCAAATATCTCTGAACTATGCTATCTAGAACAAACGTCAAAAAAAAAATCGCTAGCCAGTGAAATTTGCAATCGCAATCTATGTCCTCAGATTTGACCTCAGGTCAATAGTTTAGGTCCTAGAGGTCATTTAAGTCAAAAAGGTGATTTTGGGCAAAAAATACTTCGTGAATATTTCTTAACCTAGACAAAATAACGTCATACTGTTGAAAGCCATCGTCATTTTGTTCGTCAATTTCGATTTGAAATATATACAATTTTAATTTATGTATAGGTCAAACTTGAAAAACATTGACCTCAGGTCAAGGTAAATGGTGACCCAAGTAGGCTCATGTGCATAATCAGTAGATGTGTCTTGACGGGACAAACACACTGGTGTAAGTTGGCAGTTCTCTATCTTCATTTGGCAGAGTTATTGACGAAAAGGTGTTGGTGACCTTTTGGATGACTCAGAATTGACCCGTTAATGCTTCCCTGAGCAAAAACTTGCACTTGGATCATCATAATCTATATGATAACATCAACCCAGAAGGAAACTGACTGATATCATCGACAAAGAAAGCATTTGATTATTTCTTCTCCATTGACTTATAATGGGGAGATCGCAAAATTGACCCGACATAAGGTCCACCGATAACAAAGAATCAAGATATAATTTTGTTAAGATACTAATGACTTAATGTAATCCTTAAATCGTTTGATATGCGATTCCCTAGAAAAAACTGTAGTCATGGCACGACCGCAAACGTTTTTGTAGGTAAGGGTCACTTGACCTGACTGGTGACCTGACCTGACCTACACGCTAAACCTTTTAAATTTTTCGCAAAATGTCCGGAAAGAATAGTGATTTGTTTATGCCAAAATTTGGCGGCGTACGCGCCGCCGTTTTTTCGTCATCTTGATAAAAACATGAAGGGGTGTTTAAACCACCCCCCCCCCCAAGTCGGGGCGCGGGTTAATGTGTCCCCTAGGTCGGTTGGTGTGTTGCTTGACATGTTAATGTGTCCCCAGCGTCCGGTAGGTGTGCTGCTGAAACGTGTTAATGTGTCCCCAGGTCCGGTTGGTGTGTTGCTGACATGTTAATGTGTCCCCAGGTGGTATGTGTGTTGCTGACGTGTTATGTGTCCCAGGTCGGTAGGTGTTGCTGAGTGTTTATGTGCTCCAGGCTGGTAGGTGTGTTGCTGACGTGTTAAGTATCCCCAGGTCGGTTTGGTGTGCTTGCTGACATGTTATGTGTCCCCAGGTCGGTAGGTGTGTTGCTGACGTGTTAATGTGTCCCCAGGTCGGTAGGTGTGTTGCTGACGTGTTAATGTTTCCCCAGGTCGGTAGGTGTGCTGCTGACGTGTTAATGTGTCCCCAGGTCGGTTGGTGTGTTGCTGACGTGTTAATGTGTCCCCAGGTCGGTAGGTGTGCTGCTGACATGTTAATTGTTCTCCAGGTCGGTAAGGGTGTTGCTGACGATGTTAATTGTTGTCCCAGGTCGTAAGGTGTGCTGTGAACATGTTTAATGTGGTCCCAGGTGGTAGGTGTGCTGCTGACGTGTTAACTCGTGTCCCCAGGTCGGTAGGTGTGGCCTGCTGAGTGTTAATGTTTCTAGGTCGGTAGGTGTCTGCTGACATGTTAATGTGTCGCCAGGGTCGGTAAGGTTTTTGCTGCTGACGTGTTAAATTTTTGTGTCCCCAGGTCGGGTAGGTGTGCTGCTGGACGTGGTTAAATGTGTCTCTAGGTTCGGTAGGTGTGCTTGCTGACATGTTAATGTGTCCCCAGGTCGGTAGGTGTGCTGCTGACGTGTTAATGTGTCCCCAGGTCGGTAGGTGTTTTGGCCTACGTGCTGCTGACGGGCTTCACGCCTTTCGGCGGCGACACAGACTCCGAAACCTTCCGTAACATCGCCATGGCCGAGCTCGAGTTTCCCGACGAACTGTTTGAGGACGTGTCTGCCTCTGCCAAGGACTTCATCAGAAGATGCCTCCTCAAAGATCCCAGGTGAGAGGACTGGGAGTGGGGATGTTTGGTGCTCTCGGTGGCTGGATCTAGCCAGTTAACCGTTGTGCCGGGCAGCAGCTCAGATCTGACTCATGCAAGCGTTCAGCCGCCCGCACAGTGCCGTGCCCACATATATAGGCACAGTAGCCGCTTTCGCGAAGGACTTTATTTACCGGGTAGTTTGGGTGTTTTGGGCGATTAGGCCGATTGAGGCGTTTGGTTTAAATGGGGGGTTTGGGGGCAGAATTTAGGAATTTTGGCATTTTGGAATTAAGGACATTTTTAACCTTACACCGTGTCACGTGGCACAAGCGGAACTTTATGAAATCGCCCGGGGGGCTCTAATGTTAATTTGATAGATTTTAACTCAGTTCTTACCATGCAACGCCATAGGCTTAACTTTAAAATTTGACATCATTAGGGGGGCTCAGGCCCTCCCCAAGAGATATAAAGTTACATCCCTGTCACGTGGCCATAGCTCTAACACTGGCCCCAGCCCCCCCTTAAACTGAACGCCGCAATCGCCCCAAACACCCCAAACGTCCCAATTACCTGGTAAATAAAGTCCTTCGTTAAAACAGCTATTGTAACACGGCCTGATGGCAGCGACTTTAGCTGTAAGACCACAGATGGCAGCACACCAGCTGAAGATGGCTCAGTTTGAACTGGTTCAGCTTGTTTTTGCAAACACGCCAATGCAACTGTGATCTAATGCAACTGTGGTCTGTGGTCTTAATGAGTTGACTTCGAAGGGAATAGTTCACCTTTTACGTGGGGTTCGGAATTGAGATAGCCAAGTTGTGGCGCATGTTCGAAAATGACTTATGACGCTTTCATATTTTCAAAGAAACCTCTTGTTTATTTCATATTCAGTCCTAAAAGTCCAGACCGGGTTTACCCGGTAACTCCAATTGCTGATTGGCTGATTTTTGCTGATATGACGCATGATTGTGACGTAGAATGATGTAAGCTTTGGGAAAAGTGTTTGATAGAAACGCATAGTGCTGGACTGGACATATAGTAATTCTTCGTGGCTCCGAGTGAAGATAAGCGAAATTTTCCAGCGTGTACTGAAAAACCGAGCGACGAAGGAGCGAGGGTTGGTCAGGAACACGCGCGGAAAATATTTCCTATCTTCCACGAGGGAAACATGAAGAATTATATATAGTAGAATTCTTAGTAGTATCCTAAGAAGAGTTTGATTCAGTCGAGTTCAGTTCTGTACTTGATTTTTCGTCGAAACTCGCGTGACCTTATCTTGCATCTCAGAGGAATGCAAATATAGCACATTATTTCACTTTATCGTTGAACGAGCATTAAACATTTTTATATTTGCATCTCAGAGGAGTGCAAAGATAACAATATTCCTGCACGTGCAGACCCAATAAAATCAAAACTTCTACTAAAAGGATAAGAACATTATTGTTTCAGTACCTTCATTCCTCTGGGGTTGCAAGAAAAACTTGTGAGGATTTATCGTGATTTTGAAGCTTAAAGCCGTGTAAAAAACTTATTCTCAGCAACATTCTCAGCCGAAATTATCAGACGTACCTAGTCTTTACAGAATGGGCCGAAAATCCGTCTTCATCCTTGCGCTTCCTGGCGTGCCATGGGTTTCAGAATAACTCCCGTTTCACTGCACTGATTATGCAAAATAATACACTGATAATTTGTCGTAAATGAATACATGCAGTATAGGCTAAGTTGAAATATTTAACACAACTTTTAACGTCCATAGATGAACCACGAAATAGATGATGAATAGATGAATGATACATAAATGAACCACGAAACTTCTTCTTGGATAAACACAAATAACGGCAAAGAATATTTTATTCTTTGCCGTTTGTTTTATCTATGTGACTTCGCCGTCGTCGGCGATTATGCCAAATAAATAAATGAATAAGCACGTGATTTGACTTAGAATTAATATCCGTGATTCTAAAAGCGTTGCATTTTCTGCATCTTCAACAAGTTATTAGACAAGTACTGTCTTGTATGCGCCACGATCCCTCCAAATTGATGACGTTTTGATGACATACGTGCTTCTAAGCAAGCTGATTTTGCATTAACTTAGAGGAAAAAAATAAATTATCACCAAATAATTTGACATTTTTATATTGCTTTTCCGCGTAGAGAATAGATTGAAAGGTATTCCGTATTTTGAACGAGAGTATAGGCGTCATGAGTCAAAATGATCTAGATGAGATTTAAGGAGATGAATAGGAGAAATGAAGGTAACTGGAGACCTGGTTCGAAATGAAAGCTAGCACGCGCTAACGCAAGTTAATTACTTGAGGATACTGGATCGGCCAAGAGTGACGCACACTAGGATGCAGCAGTTGCATGAAATAGTGGTCAAGAATATGATGGAATCCGATTTGGTACGGAGTGAACTTATGTGTCTTGGTGTCGTTTCTGCGAAATAAGCACGCGCAAAAGGTGAAATCTGCTAATATTATTAGCCAACAAGTAAGTGACTTCGAGTAAATCAGTTTGCCGCCATAAGGACGAACAGTATATTTGGTATCTTGATTATTCATCTATCATTCGCTCAATGATGTGTCTGATCTATGAGGTGGCGTCGCTCTGAGTCTCATCCCTATATCCATATAATAAGCGTTGCGGTATCTCTGTGTATGTGATTTGAAGAAAAGGCCTCACAGTTACTCAACAGTTCAACTGAGTAATGAAATAATTTGACGAGGAGGTAAGTTATGATAACTGTTAATTTCTTGCTTATCTCTTCGATCATTTCTAGCTTTGTTCTCGGTGATGATTTTCAAGGTTTAACTGATTCCGACTTAACTTCTGTGTGTGTGTTAGATATAGAGCAGAGTGATGAGTTAATTAACTGTATAATCACAGTCCTATTACAAAGGGAACCTGCAGTGTTTACAGTACGAAGTGACGAGGAGGAAAAAAGTATAGTTTTTAGATGAGAAATCGTTCAGTAAACTGCATAGATAAATTGGAAAGTAAGAATTATTCCAGGCGGATGCATTAGATATCATGTGATGATGATGATAGTGAAGTTTGACCGGGCACAGTATACGATAATCCTCACGGCGAATTCGCGAAGCAAGAATATATTGCTTTCACTTCATGCTACCGAGCGTCATTTGTAGTCTGTATGTTATTCATGTCAACAAGACATCTTTATTATTTGTAGCTTTGTTTGCAGTTACTACGTAAATCGTTGCGCGTAAGATGGATATGAGTCGATACATGTTCAGACTGTGAGTTGGATTGGTTACATGAGTCCGCCCAGCTTCGCACAGAGCTAGCTGCAGCGGCACGGACTTGGCTTCCAGCAGCTGAGGACACCAGCTCCTCCGCAGGTGATCATCAGTCCAAGCGGGTCCCTCGACGACTGTCACGAGCCCAGCCAGGACAGCCACGGCGCCAACAAACTGAGGCGCTCCATCTCAAAGAGCCGAGAGGTTCTCTCCGTCAAAGTCAGCAGGGGCAACCTGAAGAAGAACATCTCCAAGTCGCGGGAGCGGCTGTGTGAGATGACGTGGACCGTGCCGATGCGACCCGACCAGTTCCCGGCCTGCCTGAGGTCGAACGCGTCCGAGATGCCCGACAACAGACCACCGTGGAAGGGCGCCGGCGTTCAGAAGACCTGCCCGGGATCCGCCAAGGCGGAGAGGGTCAACACGTTCAAGCTCCGCGACGAGTACCAGAGTCAGGTGGCGGCCGGCCTGGCGGGCAGCGGCCAGTCTCTGGAGGGCGGGCCACAGACGGCACCGTCTCCGTTCGTACGCCACGGCAGTGCATTACGGGGCAGAGGAAGACCTCCACACCCTAGAAATGGCACAAAGCACTGACATCGAAGGTCTCACTTAAGACGGGAGAACACGCAACACAAGAGCGCCGAATGAACCGGGAGAGAGAGGAGGAGACAGCTGCCAGGAGGACAGCAGGACGCTGCTCGATGCGGCGAAGAAGAAGGAAGGACCGAAACGCACCCAAAGCGTGTCTGATGCGATTATGACTGCTAGGAGGAATCGCAACTCTAGAAAGGAGCTCTTGCTCCCAGTAGAAGAAAATAGGTCTGGTAGTGAGTCTGTAGATGTGTTAGACGATGGTCAAAAAATGGTCAAGATTCGTCCCGGAACATTCGTGATAGACATGGGAGGAGAACCAACAAAACCTCGCAAACAGAAATCCCACGGTAACGAGGAAGACAAGAAATCATCTTTAGGGAGAGACAACTTTCGGAAAAACTCAACTGTAGATGCACAAGGCAAACCTTCTAAAAATACCAGACAGAAAACTACTTCGAAGGAAAATTTAGAAGGCTCTGACTCATGTTTGTCTCAGGTTAACCCTCCTGTAGAAATCGAGGGGGAAGCTGAAAGTGTGAGCAGCATGCAGACGAAACAGAGACTGTCAAGCCCTGATGCGAGAAAAAGGAGCACCAGAAAGCCAGTCTCGCTGCCTGCTTCCCCACGCCTGACCCCCCGCTCCACCCTGGACCGACAGACTAGTCCACGCAGACAGGGGAGTCCGCAGAGGCAGGGGAGTCCGCAGAGGCAGGTCAGCCCGCGCCGACAGCGCGGCGCAGCCGACCACAGCCCGCACGAGCCGGCCCTGGAGAGGACGACGCCGCTTCGATCCAGCCTGAGGAGCACGTCACGACAGGAGGGCGAGCACAGCTGGTGAGCCGAGACGTCACCAGCCTTACCCCAGCGAGGACGGTCCGGCCGGCCGGCCAACCTGTCGCCACCTTCGGCCACGGACGAGGCCGGACGCGGCCTGCGCAAGTCCTCCACCGACGAGGACATGCACCGGCTGTCCTCCCAGGAGCAGACCGGTCGGCGTGGGGACGAGCGAAGTCTGCAAAAGTCCTCCACAGATGAGGATGTGCGGCAACTGAACAGCTTCTCCGGTGGCAGGAGCTCGCGGGTATCGCCGGCAGTAGCGCGTGACGTATCACCTCCTCTGCTGCGCTCCAGCTCATCGACCAGCGATCTCGGCAGCAGCGAACTGTCCGGGGAGGACAGGGACCAGAGCCCGTCAGCCGCCGGTCGGGACCGCACCGGCCGAACGAAGGCCAGCTCTGTGGCACGCGCCGTCAGCCGATTCCAGGCTCTGGAGCAGGAGGCTCGTCAGGGCACAGTCTCGCCCACATCCGGACGGTCACCCGCCCTCTCCCGCAAGTTATCCTCCCCCGTGCTGAGGTCGCCCGACCCCGGACGCAAGAGCTCGTCGTCAGCGCTGCGGTCGCCCTGCATCACGCGCAAGGCGTCATCGCCCGCCCTTCGGTCTCCCTGTGTCACACGTAAAGCCTCGTCCCCAGCTCTGGGCTCGGCGAGTCAGAGGGAGCGCAGCTACCCGAGCCGCGCCCCTGGACTGCGCGCAGCCTAGCTGTAAGGGACGAAGGAGTGACGTGTGCGCGCAGTCAGTCCACCGTTGAGGGATAGACGTTTCGCCGCTGGTACTGCTCTATACTGGACCCAGTGGGCGAATCTGCTTTGATATGCTGTTGTTTGGTGTTATATTGCATGACGATGTGTTCCTTTGTAGATGTATTTGCGATGTAGGGTATTTCGTGTTGATATTACTCATGCATGAATCAATTTCCAATTGCGAGTTAGCGTTAATTAAACATATGATTATCTTGTCTATTTGATGAAACATGACAAATATACTCTGATATGAGTTCTGCATCATTTTGTAACCAATTGATCAATGGCATTGCAGAGATGAAACGATTTGGGCCTCTTTCCTGCGTTTTTTCCCGTGTAAACTGCAGAATCCTTGTAAATATGCTTTATTTGATGCTTTTCACAGAGAATCACGACAGAGAAATCATAGATACTAAATTACTTAAATGTCAGCTTCAAAATAAAAACAGTAATCGTCTTGAATTACAAAAAATGTGGGGGGGCTAGCAAGCAAGCATCTAGCCACTTGTTACATTTTTGAAGACGATATTGTTAACGATCATTGCTACGTTCATTGTTATGAAGACGATATTGTTTTTGTTGAAGCATCTCTGGCGCTTTTGGTTCGCTTCGTTTTTCACGGTGGTTTGCCAGCCCAAGCAGTTATACGCCCTTAAACATAGTGACATAAGCAACAACAACGAGAACAAGATCTAACAATACCATGTTTGTTCAGAATACCATACGCGGTGTAAAGTCTATGACACGAAATGGGTACTCGTACCAAAGCACCGGCGATTTGTTGTGCAGTTTTGTTCTAACGCATCATATATCCCGATTTCTGAACATCTAAGCAAATTTTGATTTGTGGTCATTTTTCTGAGTTAAATGATTATTTTTATATTGGGGGTTAAAAAAGCAACATTTTCACAAACCCAGGAAAGTAGGACTTGTGATTTTCTATATTATTTAAATTGATAGTTTAGTCAATTTTTGATAAAAGTGACCTTTGTACGGCCTTTAAAGGGACACTGCCCCCTTCCAAAAGAGTTTGCTACAACAATGAACGCCGCTTGTGGTAGTTAAATATGATGTATTGCTGCCAAACACAAGTTATGACATTGTATTCTCCATAAACAGTGCTCATTCACTCATTAATACTAAAGTTTAAGTTTTATTTTGGCGGCTGAATAAGTCACATGAATGGAATGTTAGGGGAATAGAGACAAACCGTTCACAACGCTGCTCATATGTACGGCTTATGTATTGGAGCACAAATGTAAAACAAGTCGACTTCCATCAACATGAGTAGTAGAGGAGTGACGAAGTAAATGCGGGATCGGTCCCGGTTAATACATTGGGGACTGGGATGTTTAATCTCAGAAATATATCCAAAAAGATCAAGATTCAAAAACCAAAAATGACGCTCCAAACCTTTATTTGGTGATTTGACCTCGGTGTTTCGTTTATAACTTATACTATCATAGATTGCCAATGCCTAGACGGGAAAAATGAGCTCATGATCGAACCTCAAATAAATGTTAATGTGGCAGTGTCTTAAAAGCCTTAGCTGATTTTATCGTCAAACTTATGTAGTGACGTTTACTAAATCTTGCTATAACCTATCTATAAAAGATACAAACGAAATTGCTTCGATTTCGCACAGAAGATTGGAAATTGTTGAAGGAGAAGGTACCAAAAGTTTCACGTTAAAAGCGAACTTGAATTTTTAGCTATCGAAAAAGTGCATGATGTTCCCCTCATCCTTGGTCAATGGCGCATTAAAGGGACACTGCCACCTTCCAAAAAGTTGTCATATGTACGCCGCTTGTGGTGCTAAATATGAAGTAATTGCTGCCGAACACGATTATGACATTTGTTTCTCACAAACAGTGCTCAATTGTCTTGAAACACAGTTGAGAGGTTTTTACATATGTTGGGTTTGATGGGCGTAGAGATATGGGAAGAATTTCGGACATAGGGAAAACCTTGCGGATGTCATATGTACGAGCTAAGTGTATGGCAAAATATACAATCAAGTCGACTATCCCAACTTTAGTAAAGAGTGACGACGTCCAGCGATCAGGGTCCCGTTCAAATACATTGGGGACTGGAGTTACAGATATCAAAACAAAACTCAAATTCTTTTTGTGGACGTTACATCCCAGTCACGGTGGTTGTTGGTTCAAGTTTTAACATTAATACTATACATATGATGTAAGTGACCTGGGCACGCCAGAAAAAATGGCTATCCTCCAACTTCAAATATAAGGCTTCAAAGAGGAATGGTTTCCCACCTTCCATCCTGAAAGTTTGTCCAATGTAAGCCGCTCGTAGTGCAAAATATGAGTCATTGCCTGGCGCGTAACACATTCTGACATTTGTTTCTCGCAATCACAACATTGCCAATTTCCATGAAACAACTAAATTTTAGATATTTGAGTGCTGGATTGACGTCAATGGAAAGGAATTTTGGGAAATAGAGAAAACCTCCACGCTGCAAAATGTATGAAATAGTGTATGGCTAATTTATTAGCCAAATTAAAACAAGTCTACTTTCATCAATTGATAAAAGCAAGATACGACAACGGCTTTAGAGGGCGAGTACTAATACTACGAGGCGCACATAGGGGTCGGCCCAACCGTCCGGCCACGGGAGGCTAGATCCGGCCCGCGACAGGCTGAACGTTCCGGCCCGTCGCTGATACACCGCTCTCTTGGAACTTACATGTATAGTAGTTCCGGCTCGCGGTGCTTCAAGAGTGAGAAATATAAGAGGATAGTTTTAACAAAAAGTATGTGTGCATCTGCACGACGATATTTTATTCTCACTTTTGCCTGCCTGGCTTCAAAATTTAATCTCGGAGTTCAAAATATTTTGGGGCAACACTGGGCGGTCTAATGAATTGAGAACATGTGCTTTCATTCTTTTTTTTTTAGATAGATTTTTGCTGCCTGGCGCAGTCTGTCTAGAAGTATTACATATTCCACCAGTGACATAGTACGGCAAACATCTCACTGTTAAGACAACTTTTGAATGCTATTAATTACGCTGTCAAATTTCCCAAATGTGACACCTCAATTGCCGCTCAATTTGTATCGATTTATCCCCCGGCCGGCCCGCCGACTGCTTCAGATCTCTCATCCGGCCCGCGCCTAAAAAGTTTACTGGGCCCTGCACTAGGGCCCTTTTTGTGCAGATGTCAAACCAAAAACTCAAATTTACTTTTCGATTGGACCTTGTGGGATGTTTTAATTTACACTACTTAATTGCAATGCAAATCCGCAAAATTGGCCATCTCAAATCAAATATAATGCTTAATGTGAAACATTCCCTTTAAGGTGGCAGTGTCCCTTTAAAGGAAACTGCACCTTCAAAAAATGTCAAGTGTACACGGCTTATGCGTGGTAAATATGAAAGTAATGGACAAGTTTGCAGGTTAAACCTAACCCCCTGTTTTTATGTATTTGATTGAACGCAATTTATTTTAAAATATTTTATAGATAGTCAATTAATAATATCCTGAAAATTATCAGGATTTTAAATAATTAAGTATATTTAACGTAATTAACCATTCTGCTCTCTGATTGGTCGTGACGGCAATTTGCAATCAGTTCAGGCGCAATGACACTGAGGTAGTTTTTAGCAGTTTTTCGTTGCACAAATTAATTTGTAAAATAGAGATTCAACGCAAAATTCTTAAGACAGCCATGGGAACTGGCAGTGCGGAACATCCCTCGGCAGGTAGCCGTAAGCCAGCTTGGTGAGTTGAGGTTGGAAGGGCAGAGCTGTGCCTCAGTCGAAACAGAGCCTATCCGAAAACATGTCTCTAGAGATATAAGATGACGTGCCTGTAGACCATACACAGTACATACATTTCCATTAATTTCTGAGTAGTTTGTGAACAGTAAGTCCAATAGGAAAGCGTTTAACCATTTATATTTGCCACGGAAATTTGGAAATAACAGCTTTTCATAGGGAGGCAATGTTATTGCTAAATGACGTCACTACAATTAAGTGCTTATAAATAATAAACTTTACATGCAAATATCCTTTCTGAATAAATTGCTTGTTAATGCAAAATGATGGTGTATCACGTTGATCAGCACATTTTTTCTTATTAATTTTGCACCACATTCACCAAAAACGAAACCTATGCCTATACTTGCTCCCATTGCGCCGAACACTCTGATCAGACATTCTGTATCGCTAACATGCTTAAAAATTTTATAAAAAGTCAAGTTTTGATATTTTGATTGATGACGTCAAATTAAGGAATTTTGGGTAGCAAGGAAAACCTTCACGATGCCAAATCATATGGCACAACTTTTCCAGACATCTCTGGCGACTTGAATGCAAGTGAATCTTTGTTTTCACGGCGTTTCGAAAATAAGTACGTCGTCCTTTGAAGTGTAGGCGTATTCGCAGTGCCCGGCGTATGCACTATGTGTCGATCAGCGGCGCGTGGTACGTGCAAAGTTACTGGCTATACAAGCGCAATTTCATAGTTTTAGACGTCTTCAAACAATTAAATCAGTGCTCAGCACCTATGTACGTGAAATGATGAAACAAACACCAATCTGTAGACCACGATACCGTCTCTTAAAATGCATGCAAAAATGTGGGGTTTTGAATGCATTATTTTCGCTGTTAAAATATGCCTGAAACGCATTTCTAATTGACGATTCTATAACATTTCCTTCATTACACCGCCGTAGCTTCAAAACCAAAGGGTGCTAAACGATAAAAATAATAAGGCTGTAACGCGCAATCAAATCCATCTAATACCCACCCAAAATTAATTTTTGCCCACAAACATGAAGCTTATGATTGCAAATGTAAAAAAATCGCAGCAAAACCTATTTAGTTCAAAGTATCTACTTAGTTCGGATCAATTTACGGCGGCAAAACAACACATAGCGAAAAAATCAAAAGCATGCTTTGTACAAAACGAACCTCCATTGGGCGGGTGATAAATTGACGCGGATTTATTCGGGCTCGCTCGTCCTTCGCCGTTTTAGGCGTCTTACTGGTTATAATACGCATATGAAACAATACAGTTAAAACAATATGTCCCGAAACAATACAAAACAAGTGTTACGAAATGTCCATGTATTTGCTGGCTCAAGCTTTTGTGCCACATGCGTCCAGTATAGAGCAATATTACCGGTGCTTACACATTCATGCTCTCAGATTTATGGAAATGCCAGAGGCAGCATTTTTCATATGCGTCAATGTCAAACTTGGCGGCTAGAATGCGTCTGCCGATACACTACATTACTAGCTAGTAACTTTACACATAATTGTTGTCAATTAAGCAGCTTGGCCACCAGACTATTTCTATTTGTCCTCATTTCACCAATTGAAACGTTATTCTTTTTGGCGGCTCAAGATAACATAAGCGTCAGTCATACATTGTGGACTGCTGGCGCCGGTCGCGCTGCCCCCCCCCCCCCACCGGTGGCCGAATTTCAGCTCACCTGGGGGCTGGATCTACGACTGGGGGCTCCCCCAGTCAACATGTTAGACGAGACTCTGTCTCATGTGCAACGTCGAGTTTCCTGTGGTCCAAATTGAATTTCATATAGGAATTAACGCATGCGGTTTCGTTAGGAGATTAAGTGAAGAAGTACGTCTCAACACACATAACAATTTTTGGCTTGCCGGTCTACATATCTATGCAAGGGTTTAGTATAATACATCGCAAGTTTGGCAGCCTGATTGAAATAAAAATCATGAACGCAGCATGTATGTGCCTTTTAAAAAGCAGGGGCCAAAACTGCAGGTGCTTTTACGGCCCATCCACAGTTGCTGAACACTGCAGATCATGTTTGACATTGATAGCCTAAGACACAACAGTGTCAATGCCCAGTTTTATTGTTCATCGCTCCTAAAACGGAAAGTGTTTTCAAAGGCCCGTGCCGTGCATGTGGTACAACATTATTTCCGTCCAAACCGGAGATTGAATTTTTCCACATGCACCACTGAGTGATAATTCCGCTTCTGCCCTATCTGATGCCGTTGCGTGCGTAATCATAAATAATATTACATGAAATTAAAATTCCGGATGTTCGATTGAGCCTGTTTAAGCACTGAGTTGCACGAAACGCTTGTTCTGTGTGTATATCTGGCTCCATCAAATGGACGGCGGCACATTGACAGCTAGCAATTATCTCCCTAAATGTGTAGGGCTTCACGTGCCGACGGGCGCCAGTCTGGCAGGCGATGGCGCTCCATATCGGACTATGAACAGCTCAATATGGCGATATTTCCAAGGTGAAATTAATTCCAGCTTAGAAGTGAATGAGCCCTAGACTGAACTTCGATGTAACTGAATGGGCCTTTCTGAGTTGGACAGCATGATTGGTTTTGCAAAACGAGCCTGTAATAAGTAGTAATCTCGTTGATTCATTGCCGCATATCGCTGATTTCAGCACTGTGAGGTGGGGTGAAGAAGAGGGCTTTCAGCACCAGGCAGGGACTCGTCTAACATTTTAACTGCGGGGGGATACTCCAGTCACAGATCCACCCCTCCGCCATTGACCGGGGAGGGCGGGCAAATATTGTCTCCCTGTTGAACTTTCACAATAGCGCAAAACCCAAATGCGCTATGAACGTAAAACTTTGGTTGCCTTCTCCCTCAACATTTCAGCATGTTCTGTGCAAAAATGAAGCAATTTTGTCGATGGTTTTTTAGATATATCAAACTGAATGACGTCACTAAAACCCGAATTTGGGACTCTAAATCAGCTAACTTACAGGTCGTACAAGGCCACTTAATTTATATAGAGCGAAAAACTGTTTGGTAATGTAATTTATGAAATGAATAAGTAAAGCAAATCGCAAAGTCTGCAAAAAATTGTTATTGATTGTGACTCTGGAGTTGAAATCGCTATAAATGGATCGTTCAACTTGTGAAATCCTTGAAATAAGAGACAAAAGATTCACAAACACATCTTTTGATTCATAAATCGTGATTGAATCAAAACCTGCATAAAAACATTGATGATTGAATCGTAAGATTGGTCAATGTTGTTTCAGTGTTGAATCAAATGTGAGTGAATCAAAATTTGTGTTGATGATTTGAATAGAAAATAATCGTTTCTCAAAATTATTATTAATGAATCAAACTGTGATTTGAATCACTTTTGTTCCGAAATGAATCATTTTATAATCGTTCTAAAGTTGAATCAATAACCAGTCTGTTTCAAAATGGCTATATCGGATTTTTCAAAATGCTGTTCTTTAAACCCCCTTAGAAAAATAAAAATCGTTTCATAAAAATGACGAAAAAATCCAAACTCTCAAAGATGTTACAAAATAGAATACACAAGTGTGGCCCGCATGCTGCCGCAATGCGAAGGTCACCGAATTCGAAAGTGTGTTCCCCGTAGCCGGTTCCCAATAAGCCGTAGTTCCTAGCCCGTATTTCATTCCACGTCGTCCGTGGCCTGTAGCCCGTAGCCCGTAACACATAGCCTGTATCCCGTAGCCCGTTTTCCGTAGCTACGGGATACAGGCCTTGTATCCCGTAGCTGAACCAAGTATGAAACACTTGGCTGGCAGTCAATACAGCTAAGAAAAAGGCATTTATAGCTATAAAGATGCTAAAGACAGTTTCTCCTTCTATGATTTGCATAAATTATTGCATGTAAAGTTTCAGTGGCGTGTTCAGGCACATGACAAGGGGGTGACTAGCATGGTGATGACGATATGCACGGATGAGAATTATCCTGGATTGGCCACTCTGTCGGCGCCTTTGATGTAGGAGACCATGGCGGCCACC
>VOPJ01001212.1:0-54439 GCA_014673585.1 Semibalanus balanoides
CCGAAAAAACGGCCGGCTGGATCCACCCTTGCGTTTATGGCACAGCTGTTTCGGCATGAATTGCACATATTGAGTAAATGTTTTGA
Source organism: Semibalanus balanoides (assembly GCA_014673585.1). Lineage (NCBI taxonomy): Eukaryota > Metazoa > Arthropoda > Thecostraca > Balanomorpha > Balanidae > Semibalanus > Semibalanus balanoides. The sequence goes on from VOPJ01001212.1 coordinate 87, forward strand.
CTAGGGTCATCTCAAGTGAGGTCACCAGGTCACGTGAAGTGGCCCCACCTCCAAAGAAGTTTGTGGTCGAGCCACAGCCACAGTATTTTACTGGGCGATGTGGCTATTTTGGCATTAATATAGACGAGCTATCTAACGGTATTTACTTGTGAATTCTACCTAATCCCCCATTGGAGTTTAGTTCGGTGGGAGATGTCATATGCCTCCTCTGGCACAACTAACCTGGCGCCGAGCACCGGCAGGGCACGGGTTAAGAAATACTTTAAAAACAATTATCTCTTGCATAAGCTGCATAGATCGTCCTTCAGAAAATGTGTTAATGTTCGACCGACTTAGTTGTATTGGTAAAGCTATGGCGCCAGTGGACCCCTTCGGTCTGTTTCTGTTCAATCGCCAAATCGTTTTCAAAAATCGATATCACATGTGTGGACCTTCGATGATGGGCGTGTTAAACCCTCGCCCTAAAGCGACCCCCTGATGTTTTTCTTGCATAACTGTTTACACATGCTGCCGATCATGCTGAAATTTTAGTAGCTGACTTTACAACAATTATACGTATGCTCAAAATTCGCATCAAAATTGGTATAAAATTTGGGAAATTATGACGTTTATATACGTCTGCACGTAGAAAAGTGAAAAATGGAAATCGTAAAACGATTTTGCAAAGCAATGCAAACGAAAATTCGGAAGTTATGAAATATCTTTAAAATGGCTATCTCGAATTACAAAATAGGGTTTTGACCCCAAAATTCACAAATATTCTTTTATAAAAAAAACTAAAAATATAATTCAAAATGTTAAAAACGAATATAGTGAATAGAACTGAGTATAAGAAAATGCTCAAACAAATATAAAAGCGATACTCTTCGTTTAACGAGGTGCTCACTAATGACTAAGTAAGGAAACTTATACTATTTTTAAAATCACTATTTGACTTAAGACTAGATAACAAACACTTTTTGTATTTAGACAAAGACTTCAGGAACATGTCTTTATATATGATAATCAATTAATTTGATGTTTTCAGACCCATCCTATTGGAACGTGATCGGTCGAGGTTGCTAATGTAATCCCCTATAACAATTCTCCATCTATGGTGAACGATTTCCGTACCTATAGACTTTAAGAGCTATACTAACCCGACATAAAATCGATAGATGGTCAGATAGCTAATTCAACGACCAACAACTTGACACTAACCAAAGCATTTTATTTTCATAACTTTAATAATGACGACGGACAGAGCAAAACCGCTATTTTTTGGATGTGGTCGATTTTGGGTCATTTACTTGGCCTGGAAGGTCACCCGTTGACCTGAAACATAACAATTTGGTATCCGTAGATTTCTAACATGACAGGCAGCATGCTGGTTTTTACCGCGTTGCTCTATACTGCTTAGTTTGGAGGTTAACAGGGGGGTCTTTTTAGGACCCCCCGTAGGGCGAAGGTGAGAAAAGCTCCCGTAGGGCAAGGGTTGAATTTATAATTTCTATTGAGCTTCATTATTGTATCATTTTACTATTGTATTCCTGCTTTACACTTATGTTTGTCATCATCACACTTATAATGTATCAGTACTTATGTAATTGAATAGGTACGCTACGTTTAACCAGGGATGTAGCCAAGGGGATGGGGAGAGGGCACGGCCATAGCTACCCTGAGCAAACCAATTTACACTACATAAAATGCAATTTTGCTGACGACTCCCCCCCCCCTCTCCCTCCCCCAGCCCCCTCTCCTCAACAACATTTGCTGAGACGTAATATATTCTTACAACGTATGTCCCTTTCTGAAAATTTGAGTTACTGCGCGCTTAAAGGGAGTGGCTATCACATTGGTCATGTGGAGTGTTGACACTAGTCTCTGTAGAAACAATATTTTTCTGAATTTAGCCATGTAGCTCCATTCCAGAATCACTTTTAGTGCTGAGATATCCAAAGTCCAATCACTTCTGGCAGAATATTTAATTACATAGTCGCCAGAGAGTATCGCACTAGGAAGCATTGCTCCTAAATTACTAACGCTAGCATATTTTTATGCTCTGGCCATTGCGCCAATAGGTAACATTTTCCGCTACTTCTGTTTATAGTGACGATCGTTTTTGAGTTTTGAAACAAAACAAATGCAAACAGAAAAAAAGTAACTTCAAACTAAAGGGGCTCCAGACGTGAATTTTATCGTAACCAATGATCAAAGCAATAGCTTCTTACCGTAAGAAAAATAAATTTGACATTTCAAAAGAGTAGCACACTCCTTAAAGGAGTGGTCTACTCACATTGGGTCATGACAGTTGTTGAACTATCTGTAGAACATATCTCTGATTAGCCATATGGTTCTTCCCAGATTCACTTAGTTTGCTGATATTCAAAGCGGCCAAATCACATACTGTAAAATACTTAATATCGATGTCGCCAGAATTTCGCTCTACTAGAACGCATTACTCTTACAATACAACGTAGCTAACTTATTAGCTCTGGCTCAATAGAAAACAAACTCGTGAGCACGTGATAAGAGCTGCCAACAAGCCTTGATACTATACAACAGTACCATAACATTGCCATGAAGGTTTGTTATCGTCTTTAGTGCGCCGATTATAGTAACATCTTCGCTACTCTGTTATAGTGACGATCGTTTATAGTTTTGAAACACAACAATGCAAAACAGATTTAATAAAATTCAACTAAAGGGGCTCAACGTGATTTTATCGTACCAATAACAAGCAATAGCTTCTTACCGTAATAAAAATATATTTGACATTTCAAAAGAGTAGGCACACTCCCTTTAACCAAATGCTTCGCAGCATTTTTTGATAATTACCCCTCCCCGTGATAATTCCTGGGCCAAGGCCCTGCCTGTATGGCAGTTTGTCCTTCCATCAATCAGGTCGTTCATGAACTATACCTGGTGCCGTGTGGGTCAGGGCCTGACCAGTGGACCAGCCAACTTCATCAGCGCGGTGTAACCAACAACCAATGTGGTTCAATAATTGACGCTTGTACTACAACGCTTGAAATGAGCGCAAATAAAACAAAACGAATGAAAATAAGCAAGTATAATGCTGATCCCGGCACCTATTTTACAATTGCTGCTGCACTACGATTATAACGTTGAAAACAAGAACTAAAAAATAAACTTACGTGTATTCCTTATGTTTTATTTTGTCGCTGAATAACAATATCAACAGCTAATGAATCAGTTAAGTATCCCAACTGCATTAAGCAGTGAAGTTGGCTGGTCTGGTGTATAGTTATATGCATACATACATAAGATATAACACGCTCATTGCGCACACCCTCAACAACCTTTACAATTCTAGCAAACTGCGGATGAACAAAGACAATTCAAATGCTATTATGATTTTAAGATACAGTAAGAGCTATTTAGCAGGGTATTACGTTTATACAGCGGAAGAAGCATTATTTGGTACACCTGACACTAATAGTAGTGAGTTGATCAGCGTAACATTGCTGCATGCTGCCAGCAATATTTCAACTCGGAGAGTCCTTATCACACTGTTGTAAGATGTATTCCTGGTATCGCATTAAACTTGCAAAATAAGTATTATTTTACAGAGCGAATAATATATATACATATAATTTTGATACGTTTCAACTCAAGTCATTTCATGGGTCACCATTACCAATATGCTGCGCACTTCCATTGTTAGAGGAAATTTTGCGTTATCCGATGTCCGGGTATGAGTCATAGATGATTGAACTGAAAACTTGGCATGAATCTATTGAAAACTTTTAATTAATTTTCATGTAGGAAGCGTACCTTCCACTCCGAGCTGAACGCATTGTATTTATAATATTACTTTAATGTTAATAATTCATATTACCATGTTCATCATCCTTATAAAATATAATTATACAACCTACCGAGGTGTAAGATTTTATGGTTTCTTATCATGGTAGATTTTGTCATGCCCACAGCCCGGTCCCACTTCCCGGTAATATTCAACGCAAAATAATACAATACTTATTCAGTTTCAGTCAAGGAAACGGAGTAATAATAAATCCTAATGAGCAAGTCTTGTCTTGCAAAGTATCGATGATCGCCACTGAAGAATCTATTTATCGAAGCTTTCTGCGGAACGAATCTGGCAAAACCTAAGTGGCAAACGCATTCGAGCATGTTGACCTCTTCATGGGTTCTCAAAGTGCAAGTAAATTTTACGACGTTACATCACAAAGCGTCCTCACTCATAACTGAGGAGTTTATGAAAGACAATAAACTCTCAGACATGTATTTTATGCTTCAGGGCTCAGAAATTGTTCAAAGCATACAAGAGGTTTCCTATTGTGAGCGTCAGATGTGTAAAACGTTTCCACAACTTAACCACCATCACATACCACTTCTGACTTATGCACATTTTCACAAATAATATAAATAAAAGAAGACACACTTTTGGCTATCTATTCTTCTTAGTTGCAGCAAGTTAAATGAAAATAAAATTAAATTGTTTCTCTTATGTATCTTATATTTCTGGTGCACTTTGCATTTAGGCTCATGCAAATTTCAATACCTTAACAGTCGGGTCAAAAATACTAGATTTAAACATTCATACAGTCCTTTTTAAAAACGTACATTTCATTACATAATTGACGAGCATTCAGAGTATTACAAACTAACGCCAAAATAACTAACTGCACACCCAAAACAGCGAATATAAAAGCCATCTTATTTCACAACCAGCAACAACAGCACTCACTATTGCAACACACACACACACACACACACACACACACACACACACACACACACACACACAACTATCTAGAAATTCAGCAGTGCACTCATAATCGACTGAGTGGTGGAGACCGAAGAAAATTCCATTAAAAATTAGCTGACATGGTAAATATAAATAAGGAAATCTCAGTTTCACCACGCCATCATTCCTTTGCCATGCAAAGAAGCACCAAGTAGAATAGATTGTATCACTTGATAGCGTTTGGACCAGAGGTGCTAAGCTTTACAAATTTCGAGACGGTGTTTGTCCTAACCAAGTTTAAACACGACTGACTAGAGAAGTTTGGCCACCAGGACACGCAAACACAACGAGCCCCCACCAAACAACCGGTAATTCAAACCCCAACTACACAAACATGCTATCATAAACTGTCAGCGTATTCTTGGAACGCTCACATTGAGCAATCGGTGCATTTCAGTCCGTTGGCCGCCTATCGCCTACCATCCAATGCCGTGAAAAACGTATGATCGGCTATCACTACTGAAACTGAATGAGAAACGCCAGACGGCACACGCCCAGTGAAAACCCGCCGAAAGCGACCCATTTCCGGTCATCAAAGAGCGGCCCATTTCTTGCCTCTCGCGCCCTATTGAGCGCTCATGCTTCCACATGGTCGAGCAGCAGCAGGCCAGCCAACAGCCTCGTGTCATTCTCTGTCCTTCTCTTCTCAGATCTTTGAGTAGTTCAGCACTTTTCATTTTGCTCTCTCGTTCTCTCGCCCTCTCGTTCTCTCGCTCTCTCGCTCTCTCGCTCTCTCGCTCTCTCGCTCTCTCGCTCTCTCGCTCTCTCGCTCTCTCGCTCTTCTCGCTCTCTCCGCTCCTTCCGTCTTCTTGCTTTCTCCGCTTCTCTCGCTCTCCTCGCTCTCTCGCTCTCTCGCTCTCTCGCTCTCTCGCTCTCTCGCTCCTCTCGCTCTCTCGCTCTCTCGCTCTCTCGCTCTCTCGCCTCTTCGCTTCTCTCGCTCTCTCGCTCTCTCACTCATCTCATCTCTCTCACTCTCTCACTGTCTCACTCTCTCACTCTCTCACTCTCTCACTCTCTCACTCTCTCACTCTCTCGCTCTCTCGCTCTTGCTCTTTCCTCTCTCGTGCTCTCGTGTGCTTTGTCGCTGTCCACCACCGCAACACATACAAGTCTGCAAAACAGGAGAAAATTACAACAAAGCATGTATCCGCCGCACAGCCAACACCCGTAGCACAACCTCCTGCGATCTTTCAACCGACAGGCACATAACAACCAACTAGCGTGAACAAACAAAACAACAACGAAGGACAACGCATGTGCTGTGCTGCAGTATTTAAGAAATGTGCGTTGATGCATTCAGTTGGAATGTTTTGAAAATATAATTTTATGCATAGAGAAGAAACAGGCATTTCATGGGTTAGGCACAAGAACATGATCTAGCAATGACCGTAGCCAGGTTGGTAAGCGTAGTCGGTTTCATATGTATGCCGCTTCCTTAGTGGTGAAATGGTATAAATGAAACAGAGTTTTTCGAAACGACTTTAAAAGTCGATTACCCGACTATTCTACCTAAGCTGGTGCTACGTAAAACTGGATAATGATACAGAAGTTCACCATCGGTTAAATATTGCCATACTAAAAATAACAGATGAAATTATTGCAAGCAAATAGCGTTTAAAAACATGTTTCAGCGCATGCATTTGGCGAAACATTCGTTTATAAGTATGATGCCACTCGTTCCGCGTCACACATGTATCCACCGCACAGTCCGCCGCACAGGTGCTGCCCAGACTGGCAAGAAAATTACTGCGTGTCTCGCATCCACAGCGCTCGAACGCATCTCACTTCGCTCCTTGGCACGTGTTCATTGACGATTTATCTCACCACGCCCAAACAATCTGACAGAGTCGGATAGAGGAGCGCTCGTTTTCCTCTCGGTCGAATTTGGCACGGGTGTGAGCATTATTTGTTCACCCGGCAGTATTTCTACACCCAGCAAACACATCGGACCGCTATCACTAATAGCGCACGATGACAGATGGATCGCCTCGACCGACGTGGCAAACGAGGCTGAGGAGAGGTCACGCCACTCCTCGCGATTGACGTCATGTCACTGTGGAATGTGCGGCGGTGCCGCTCATCTGTCGCCTGTCCCACACGCCATGTCCAGCGGGGCGCCCAGAGCAGAACACCGTCCGGAGACGGCCGATCGTGGCGTCTCGGGTGTTCGTCTGCCCGCCGCTGCTGGAGTGGCTGGACCGCGGCCACTGGAGGCGGTCACTGGAGCGGTCGCCAGTGGCGGTCACTGGAGCGGTATCCAGTGACAGTGGTCACTTGAGCGATCGTCACAGTCAGAGGCGCCAGTCGCACAACACCAATGTAAACACCACGCAGCGCGCGGGGAGCCCCTCCGCGGCACAACTGCTCAGACTGGTTACTTTCTCCTGTCTGAGTGACAGAAATCACGACTCTTTAACGCATTGTCCCCGACTCGCTTCCAGAGGTCTCCAGCGGCGCCTGGCTAGACCTCTCAGCTGCGAACATCCAGCGAGAGCCTCCACCAGACGCCCCTCAGAGCCACTTCAGGCCACTGTCCGGCGTCATAGCCGCGGAGCGACCGACGCCTCTGCTGCGGCTTTGGCGACAAGGTCCAACCCCGCCGGGCGTTCACACGGAGCGTCGTGAGCGGGTCGAGGAGCTCTTCCGGCTGGGCGACCGGCGCCCCCGGCCTGGCTCGGCCAGAGCGAAGCTGGTCTCACGGAGCCGCCCGGAGCCGCCGCCGGTCGCTCCACCCAGCACCTGCTTCCGCAGCAGTCCCGTCACCTGTCCGCGGTACACCCGCTCTGAGGCTGGCTCGGCCGGGTCACTGTCCGCAGCCTCCACACCGCCGCCCCCGCCGCCGCCGCCGCCACCGCCGCCGGCAACACCGCCGGCAGCGGGCGTCTCGCCGCTGGTGAAGATGCTGAGGTTGAACTGGTCCGCGACGGGCAGCTGCTCGGGCCGTCCGCGCGCCGCGCCGTTGCCCTCCTTCTTCCTGTAGACGATCTCGATGTTGCGACAGATGACGTCGTACGCGTCGGCCTTGCCCTGCTCGCAGAGGCGCGGCAGCAGCGGGAAGCCGCTCTCGCGCGGCTCGGCCGGCGAGTCGGGCGCGCCGGCCAGCGGCTCGGGCTCGGTCGAGACGCGACCGGACGCCAGCAGAGAGGCGAGCACGCGCCGGCTGCGGATCTCGACGTAGCCGTTCAGGGTGACCTCGTGTCGCGCGGACAGCTGACGGCGCACCGAGTCGGCGCGCACGCTGCTCGACATGGTGTTGGGGGTGGAGGAGTCGTCGCCGCGCCGCCGCGAGGTCTGCACCAGGATGCCGTTGATCTCGATCGCCGGGTGCACCTTGGACGAGCGACGCGCCAGGCATTTGAACCAGGAGAGCGCGCCGGCGCGGAAGTGCTCGTTGAGCCAGCAGTAGATGAACGGGTTGTAGCAGACGTTGGACATGGCCAGCCAGTGGCAGAAGAAGAACAGCGTCGAGTTGTGCCGCGTCGGGCTCGTGCTGATGCTGAAGTCGACGATCAGGTGGTAGAGGTTGAGCGGCATCCAGCAGATGGCGAACAGCACCACCACCACCATCAGCATCTTGATAGTCTTGCGCTTGGCGCGCGCTTGGTGGACCATCTGCTCCTCGGTGGCGGCGCCGAGCACCACGCGGCTCCACACCTTGCGAGTGATGATGGCGTACGCCACCCCGGTGATGGTCAGCGGCACGTAGTACTGCGTCAGACTGGTCAGCAACGTCAGCCACTTGCGGAAGTCGCGCGACGGACGCGGGTAGCGCGTTTGGCAGCGGGAGAGCGCGCGGAACGTGAACACTGTGACCACCTCGTTGTAGACGGCGTGCGGCAGGGAGATGATGGCCGCCAGCAGCCAGATGACGGCGATAATGACAGCGCCCTGACGCGGCCCCAGGCGCGGCTTCAGCGGCTTCACGATCACCTGGTAGCGGTCGAGCGCGATCGCCACCATGGTGAAGGCGCTGACGTACACGGCGCACACCTGCACGTACGGCACCACGCTGCACATGAAGCCGCCGAACGGCCAGTCGTCCAGCAGCACCCTGCTGATGTTGAACGGGATGTTGAGACACGTCATCATCACGTCTGACACGGCCAGGTTGGCGATGAACGTGTTGGTGACGGTGTGCAGCCGCTTGTTGCGCACCACCACCTGACACACGAGCAGGTTGCCGAACAGCGACACCAGGATGATGGCCGAGTAGGCCAGGATCACCACGCCGGTGCGACTCGCCTCCCCCCGGCTGTCGATCAGGTCGGAGAAGTCGAGCTCGTCGCCGCTGCCGTTGCCGACGCTGCCGTTGGCGAACAGCCGGAACATGCGCTCGAGCGTAGCGCGCGACATTGGCGTCGTGTTGGCGGGTCGCGCGGCCGACAGCGGGCCGGCGTTCTTCAGCAGGTTCCGCAGCCGGTTGAAGAGCTCACCCTCCTCGGCCACGGCAGCGCCGGCAGTGCCCAGGCAGGACAGCCACATCACCACCACCACCAGCGCTATCCCCAGCAGCAGGGGCGGCGGACGTCCAGTGTCTCCTGCCATCGTTCTCCCAGCGGTGCAGTCTCGACTCAAACACGCCACTCCGGTGCCGCAGCGCCGCCGTGTCACGATACCCAGGTGTCTCACTGGACCTCCTCGCTACGCGTGTCACGGTGCCGCGGTGCCGGTGCTAAACGGTCCCCAGGTGCCTGAGTGAGGTACGGTCGCCGACTGGCCACCTGTCCCGGTCCCCAGGTGCCGGTGCGGGGCGTCGCCGCGGACTGGCCGCACACGCTGAGGTCCGTCGGCCGTCGACGCGTCGGCGGCGGCGCTGGTGACGTCACTTCCGGTGAGCGGCGGCGGGCCGGTACCTGGAACAGAGTTGCGTTGGTTAGTGGGCGCCACACCGGCTGCCGCCGCGGCCCCCGGGCTCTCAGACCATCGTTCACGCGCCCCCGTTAAGCGGGGGGTTACACAAATGGAAGACAGGACGGTTGGTGTGGTGTGGTCCAGATGTTGGACAGTGTTAGCGGCGGATCAGAGGAGGCGGGGGAGGTCGGAAGGCGAATGGTGGAGCCCAGTGGTCGCGGCTGGCGGGCCCTGCGTCCCGGGCGCCGCTGCTTAATGTCACAGTATGTCACAGTGAAATGTGAGGCTGCAGCATATTAGAGCGCGCTCATTGGAATGCAGACAGCAGCTGTGCTCGCACTATCTGCGTCGAGCAGTGCCTCTCTGGAGCACATGTCACAAGTCACGCATCGCTTTGAGCGGCTGTTTCGTCCCGGTTTACGAGCGAGTGACCTGCTCAGAGTGTCACGTGTCTCACTCAGCGCGGGCAACAGCCGTTCGCTCTGCTGTCAGCATACTGCAACACAGTTCAACATATTCCAATGCATAGCAATGCGCTCCAACACGCACACCTACACACTTCTTCGCATACCGATATAGCCCAATATACTCCAACACACTTTAACGCACTCTAATACTCTCCAACGCACTCAGCGTTTAAACTGATTAAACTGCATGACTGTAGAAACTTCCACCATGTGAGTCATGCATGCATTTTATAGTATCTTTCCGTCCAACGCGAGTAGATGAAATATGTACCAACTTGTCGGACACGAAGCAGGAGCATATAAAACACTCATATCGACCTATAGGAGCAGTTAAGTACAGACACCACCGTCCTAATTTATGTGCTGGGTCAATCAACGAACTTAAAGGTCAAATCATAGTTACAACCTTAGTTAACGGCTGAATTCCACTGTAGACTTTGGGTGGGGAATGTATGGTCTCGTATTACGGTCTAGCAGCTATATATCTAGTACTTTAATATATCATTTTATATTTCTAACGACGGACGACGCATTAAAGTTCGTCCACAGCCCACACTGGCAGAGCGTTAGCTAGAGCTGTCAAATTTGATGTTTGATACTGATCTAGTCGTTGCGACTTTTGCAGATATTGATGTAGTTTTCAGAGTTAATCAAGAGATAAAATCATTTTATTATACAAAACACAGATATTCGGCACACATTGTGGCACCTTCTTTCATTGACAAATATCCTTAATTTGTAATATTAAAATGAAATTTTTTAATTCCTCTTGATAACTCTGAAAACTACATCAATATCTTAAGTTACCTGAGAGAAGTTATAATAGGCCGTTTTCACGATGGATTATTTTGCGCCAAATGTTTTAAAAACATTAAAAAAAAAGTATTTCGCGCAAAAAAGCCATCATGAAAAACGCTAATGACTTCTTTAAGTCTACCTGGGGACTTTGCAGACTTTAAAACAAATCGGGGCAAGACCATAATTAGTTGAACAATTTTCAACATTGTTCAGAAAGGAGAAAAGCGAGCAAAGAATACTAGCGTTCATGGCAGAATTATGTGCTGAATAATGTTTGCATGCTTGTGTTCACATCACATTATGTGTTTAATCTGCTGGGTTTGGATTGGACTGTTAAGAGATATGACTACAGCATGAATTTGAGCCGGATTGTATTTTATTCAAACCGAATCCGTACACCTTCTTTGATTTAAGGACTCAAACACAAAAAAGCATGTAATGGTAGATACAATCTCATTCGAACCCGAAAGCACATCAAAAATGCTTCCATTTAAATGTATTAATCACAATAATAGTTTCACCAGTTTGTGTTCACTGGTTTCCTTTCCGTCTCACTCGCCTCCTGCAGTCCCGTAACGCTCACAGCTCACAGGCTCACAGCTCACAGCCTCACGACTGTACTGCCGTGTGTGACCATGGCTGTCTCCACACTGTCACACACTGGCCGTTCAAAACAGATGTCACACCCAAGCATCCCCGGGAACCAGCCTGGCCGGGGCTACGCCGCGCCGGTCCACCCGACCCGACCAACTCACAGAGCCGCACACAGCGCTGCGAGGGCAGCGAGCCAATCACATCCATCCGCCCGGTCGGGTCGGGTCGCCAGGTCGGCCAACATAACTAAAATAATGCACTGGCGGCACAAACCCCGCAGCACGATGCACGGTGATCTAAAAGCCCGACACCTAGCATTAGGAAACCTAACTATTTGCATTTTTATTAAATCGTAGCAACTTTGTATTCAACCAGCAGGAATCGTTGATTTAGATTGGCCCGGGCTGGATGAAATCAAACCTTTCTGGAAAGATCCAAGTCATCTTTTGCTCTAATTCCTCAGACATACATATTGCCTAATGCTAGTGAATCAGAGCAGATAATATGTTCTGTGTCATTTTTCTCGACACAACCAGCACGTATCGTCGGTGCTGCACGCTCAGTGAACTCCAATGAACATGTATGCCCGTCGCCCACTGAAGAAATATTACCTGGACCAGACCATAGTATATTGACATTGAATGTCACTACTTGTTCCTGCGACTTCGTGTATCTCTTAGCCAGCAGTACGGCGCTGACCTTGAAGCAATACACCACCGCGTGCAAGCAACCGACAAGAATTGCGCCGGTGGTGGTTCGAGGAATGGGAACAGAACATATTGGTCTGCACTTACGAATAAAGCAGGCTTTCCCAATGAACCGTTCGATCAGTGCGCACATGCACTTCTGAGCGCTGATTTAGCCTAAACGTATTGATTGCTTCCACTGTTTAAGTGCATTGCTGGTATATTCAGAAAGTGCGATAATGTTTTTTGATTTTAATAAATAAATTAATGGTATTTCCTTCGGCGTGCGTTTAAATTATTGTGCATGCAGCAGTACTTGACCATTTTTCCTGTTCCTAATGGCTTGCAATAGCCGTCGTCGCCACCCACCTGCAGGGCCAGCCAACTGGTGCTGTGGAGACTGATCAGCCTAGTAGGGCCGTTGTGTGCTGGAGCACGATCAGCCTGGCTCACTGTATGCTGGTGACTGGTCAGCCTGGTGCCCTGTTGGGCTTGCTGGAACCAGGCCTGCGTTGGCCGCTGTTGGTGCTCTGATCAGGCCTGGTGGCCCACTGATGTGCTGTGCTGACCAGCCTGTGGCGCTGTGTGCTGGTGTGATCCAGCCTTGGTGACGCTGGACGCTGGTCTGATCCTATGATTTTGCATATTGGTACATGTCTTTTGATATATTGAAGACCAGTAAATTTAAAGTTAAAAATTGTTTGGGCATAAGTTCGGTCGAACCACATGGCCGCAATGTTCTTTAAAAAAACATCAAATTTTCGCATCTTTTGCCACCTGTCCCGCATTTGTGAACAAAAAAAGATTTCGGGTTTAAAAATAAATATTCGTCATGCCGAACCGAATGGTGTCTGTCCCATCGAAATCGACCGAGCGATTCTCAAGATCTCTGGGGGGGGGGTGGAGTCTGCCGCCCAAAAAGGTTAACGTAATTCCGGCCGCACGCAGGGAAAAGGGTTAATGTATGTACGCACATAGCCGAAGATTGCATTTCTATAGGAGCTAGTTTTTGACTTTTGGCCTTCAAGAAGCATTATCTATTCAAGTATTTCAGATTATCAGAAATCATGTTCAGAGCAGGACAATGACCAAACAAAAATCACAATGTTACTGACCTCAGAATGTCAATATCGTATATACACAAAAATGGGAGAATATACCTATATTATTGTCACTTTAAAACGTGGTGACTTAATTGTTGCCCTTCTATTTAACATTCTTCAATATGCAAACACGTCCCGCAACCACGATGAGTTTCATTTGCTCCATGACAAATGAACACGAAATGATTAACGATTTTAATATGGATCGCAGGCTTCGTAGCACGTTTCATCAAACACGGTGTCAATCGATGACATATCGAAGCATTAGCTCCACGCCACCGAGTCTGATCCAGGAAAGCAATAACCCGCGGCACAAATCCCAGCCGCCGCAAATAAATCCCATCGGTGGCCGGCTGAAGAGTATCATATCATAGAAGAGTATCCGGCGTGGCTGATAGAGTATCATATCATAACGGCACGATAAAGCGACCGAGTGGCACACGTAGCCACCAAATGGTCCGTCAAAATGGTCCCCATGGCGGTCCGGTGGTGGTCCCAAAGCCGCGCGGCCGGCCAGCTGAACCCGAGACGGATCTGCGGGCCGGCACGCGAGTCAGCTCCGCGATCCGTCTAAGACGAAGCGCAGCTGCTCCTCGTCTCTGTCTTCTACGTCGCTATTCCCGTCTGCACGGCTATGCGACAGCGACATTGACAGCGGTCCTTCAGTGTCACGACCCCACGCTTCACTGCCCCCGGGCCGCGCTCCGCCCGCTCTCCGCCGCCCGCGCGCCGGTCATCAATATTTGTGTAACAAATTCGTCCGTCGCGCGCGGCGGCGAGCTTGGCGCGCGTCGGATTGAGCGGCGGCGGCGCGTCACGACCGCCGCCGCCGCCGCCGAATTGTGACGTTTATGCCCCGGTGGCGACGTTTCCGACGAGTGGCTGGCAGCGCGCGTCGCCGCTGTCACCACAGGGCGACATTTTTCGACTGCCACGTCAATTAGAGCGTCCCCTCCGCCGCCGCCCGCCGCCGCCGCCGCCGAGCTGGGTTCCAATCGAGCCCGGGGCGGGTGGCGGCCGGCGAGCAGGGGCAGCGGCCAGCGAGTTTGACAGCCGGATGGGCGCGCGGTGGACAGTTCCAAACAGTGACGGGAGTTCCACGTACGGATGTCGGCTTATCAGCTGAGCAGCTCTGATTGGCACGGCTCTGAGGCAGGGGCGGATCTAGCCGTGGGTTTGTGGGGGTGGGGCAAATCCAGTGGCATATTTCCTAAAAGTTAGTGAGCGGGGGTAGCAGACCGTCAGCGGGAACGTTGTTGACCGGGGGAGAAGGGAGCGCGTCGTCTGCAACTGTACGCAAAGTATCGCCGGATTTTTTTAAGTGAAGAGTCGGCTGAAATGACGAAGAAGATGTAACCCAATTTTTGGCGTGTATGTAAGCCCTTACAGCCCTTTCAGCATTTTTAATGTGGACTTTCCTGTTATAGGATAGGTAGATGCTATGTATTTAGCACCGCGAAGCGGCGCGAAATTTTACGGGTTTGACTGATAAAGCATAGAAATATATAGGCGGTGTAGAGGATATGGTGGGCCTTGTAGAGAATAAGAAGCAAAAAATGTTATTGATTCAGTTCAGCGTTACGACGAACCGAAAAGAATGACGATGGGTTCGTTATGATAATGCAGTCACTGATGTGACATCGCGAAGCGGCGTGAAAACTTTGATTTTAGGTAGTGGAAAATGAATTTGGAATATTGAAACCAGACCGTGAGTAGAGCCATGCCTCAGGTCTCACCCCATTTCCTGGCTGCACATCTTGACATTATCTCAAATATTGGTTCTTGGGATCAGCAATTACCGCTACGGAGAGCGTATGCCAGACACTTAATGCAATTCATTTTCACATTTTCAAAATTTATTTAATGGACTAGTTTAGTTGCAGGTTGTTTGGTGAATATGTGCAAAATAATAAGAAAATGTGCTGATCAACGTGATGCACATCACTTTGCATACAGATAAATATTCCGAGAGATATTTGTATGTAAAAGTTAATTATTTATAAAGCACTTGATGTAGTGACGTCATTTAGCAATAATATTGCGCATCCCTATGGAAAACGCATGTTTATTTTCAAAATTTCCGTGGCAAATATAAATGGTTAAACGCTTTCACTATGACTTACAGTTACAACAAACTACTCAGAATTCCATGGATATTTCTGCTTGTAAGTTTCCCAACACACAAAGCGTCATCTTAATATCATCTAGAGGGCACTATGTTCGAGATAGGCTCCGTTTCGGCTGAGGCCCTCCACCTCAACTCACCAAACTGCTTACGGGTACCTGCCGGCGGGGATGGTCCGCACTGCAGTTCCCACGGCTGTCCTTAGTAGCTTCCTGGACCCTGGTCTGGAGATTGAAGATTCTTCTTAAACAGCTATTACTCGTTTAGTTACCTCCACAGGAAGCTGTTAAGTGGGCTCAAATCCAGATGCTGCCTAACTGAAAAAACGCCCCAGAAACTACTTGCAAAGTGCGACAGTGCCTCATGCTGTCTTGAAATAGCGTCTGTCGGGTCCAGAGCTTGTATGGAAAGAGATCTAGATCATCCTTAGGATCCTTTGGCTGTAGCAATCCGTTAAAATGCCCTTGAGCTGCCGTTAAGATGATTGATTTGGTCACAAGGTAGAATTCCACAATTTTAGTTTTATGTTTGTTTCAGTAAAGTTGCATAATTTAAAATGAGCGACATCTGCTTGAATCCGCCATATCACGTGCTTTAATTTCTACGTGATTAACGTGATGCTACATTTTTCGTTGAACCTCTATTTTACAAATTCAATGTGTCAACCGAACTGCTAAAAACTACCTCAGGTATTATTGCGCCTGAACTATTGCTTATTGACATCACGACCAATCAGAGAGCAGAATGGTAAATTACGTAAATATACTTAATTATTTAAAATCCTGATAATTCAGAGGAATTTATATTATATTGACAATCTACAAAATATTTTAAATTAATTTGCGTTCAATCAAATACATAAAAACAGTGGGTTAGGTAACCTGCAACTAGTCCATTGCGAAACTTGTGTCAGCGGCGCGAAATTTTGCCGTTTTTGACTGTTAATAACTGGATTTTGACTGCTGCAAAGAAAATTTGTACGATAAACTTGCAGAGACTGACCGTTTGTTCAACCGTTTTGGGGGACCAAATCATAGTTTCAGGACCTTTGGGGGCATGGCCTCTTTCCTCCCACCCCCTAGATCTGCCCCTGCTCTGAGGCCAGTGCCAGAATCGATTGCCGACCGATTGTGTGGCACGGACAGAGGCACGTGGCCTGCTATTTCCAGCGTTCATTAAAGGGAAATATCGACCTTTTTATATTTTTCTGCATTATCTTATACAACATCTAGGGTATACAATTGACTGAGTCTCAATTTAAAAATGAGATTACAGCTTGTTATGTTTCGATTTGGGAAGTAAAAAACAAGTATATTATGTTATATTAATGTTATGTTATATATTTTACTATACACTTCTTTTGGAGTTCTGATCGGTGTTTTCCCTCTACTATTGGGAGCGCGACATATCGTTGTCGTTGTTTCAATCTGTTCAATATGTCGTTGTTTCAATCTGTTCAACGTTGAAAAGCTCTCGTTGAATTACGTCTCAGCAAATTGCATACAATAGCCGTTTTCACGATGGGTTATTTTGCGCGAAATGTTTTAAAACATTTTAAAATGTTTTAAAATGTTTTTTAGTAGTACGCCGCTTTCACGATTTGACTAATTGGCGAAAATGGTTCATAACCCTCGCCCTAGCGGTCCCATACGGCGAGGGTTAAAAACATTTTCGCAATTAGCCCATCGTGAAGACGGCTACCACTTGAAACATCTTAAAACATTTTAAAATGTTTTAAAACATTTCGCGCAAAATAAGCCATCGTGAAAACTGGCTAATAAATACGTCGTCACAGGTGGCCAAGTTAAACCGCCAAATGCATTACGGTTTTATTTAATGTTTGTTGATTGATTGCGAGGAAAAATCGGTTAATATAGTTTGTTCATGTGTCCATTTTAATGTATTGAATATCCTGTATGTTCAACATTAACGGGGTTAACATCCAATATATTTATCTAAAAATGAGCAGAACACTAAAAAGATCGTCGTCCGAGGCCATAACAAAACTGACGATTTTAATCCACTGTTTTCAAATGCTTGTTGGCTGCTCATAAAACTTTGAGTACATATTAGCATTAAAGACGGAGTCCAGGAAACATATTATTAGCTTCATGATAAATAGCAATGCGTAGGCAGGCTAATTTTAGATCGGAAATTGAATTCGTTACCAAGTACTTGCTCAATACCGACCGTTAGAAGCGTCGAACGCGTATCACCTTTAACTTGAAATAACCTCGGCTAGGGACATTTGTATGCAAAATGTGATTGGATTGACTTATAAGTTGAGGCTTCTTCCCGTTTCAAGTGCGAACTCCATTTGTGTGGGAGAAGGTCAGACCACGTAGCCATCAGAGCTTTGTTCCGAACATGAGATGCCTGGTAAGCCGGCATGTCGTGCTATACACCGTTTTCGACTAATGCATTCAGCATTCGGCATATTACATAATATATATGCCATGTGTGTACGTGTCCTGCTTCACTGCAACCAGCTTTGGCTATGTCGTGCTTTTTTGCGGTATCCGTCTTGCCAGGTGTTGTGCAGAACGTATTTTGCTGCGTGTTTTTTGTTTACGCTAGTCCGTACGGGATGTTATGCTTAAAAAATAGCAGCCCACCCGGTGACACGGCAGCAAACACTTCACGAGGGAATATTTGGTTGGATAGTAAACCTACGGCAAGCTGACGGGGCACTCACAAGCTAAACAAACATCAGAAGACATCGTCCGCTTGCATACCTATATAGGCAGTTTGGTAGCGGAGGCTTTCCGATCCGGATTGCCAGCAATTTTATCAGATCAGATTGCTGAGCAATCGATCTGGGGCGCTGCGGCCGGGATCGACGGAGCGAATAGCGGCGGTAGAGATGTCATGCCACCAAGAGAACGGCGTCATTTGGCAGCCGACGCTAGCGTTCTTTTAAGGCGGAGCGCTGTAAAACGGGCGCTCCGTGCAGTTCTACGCTTCGTATCTGTCTTATCAGGGCATCAACTACGATTGGATCGACGAATATTGCGGGCGGGGAAGAAAAGCATGGTATAGCAGCCATAACGATGTTTGTCAAATTATTGACAACATGTGTGTTGGAGATCCTAGCGGCGAGTCTTTTTTAAGTAACTGCCGTGTGTTTTCTTTCGTCGTTAAAACGGTAGCCCGTAATCAGATTATTTTTTAATTCAGAAATTGTATGATCCCCTTGTTTGTTTTACTCAGTGCAGCAATATTGTCATTCCTTTTCATAAATGACCACAGTAATTGTTCATTATGACACATTGTCCATAAAACCAATGACTTCGCATTTCGCCATGACGGCATCACACAAATATCATAAATCACTAAGACTGTTTGGGAAGATAATAGTCATTACTGCTTTGTACGGACTCTAATAACTTATCGGCTATACATGAGGCGTCATATTTCAACAACAGCCTCGCCGGATCACCTTTCGCCAGACTCCCATCCGCCAGTGTTCAGTACCGGGTCTGAGGCGTCGGGCCCATGTCTCCGTCTCCGCAGACTCCGTCCGCTGGACTGACTAACTTCTGAAGCAGACGCTCCGTCGGCGGGCTGAACCGCTCTTCAACCTGTCCGAACGGAAGCAGCCCGTAAAGCTCCCGTGCCGCCGATGACGTCATTAAAACTCTGCCGCCGCGCCGTGACCGACGGCTGACGACCGTCGACGCGTTCCCACGCGGCGATAAACATGCCCCGCCTCCGCCGGAGAGAGTGCTTCCGAACCCGACGCCTGCCCGGACTCCCAATATTACAGCAATCACGCTGAGGGACGGCGCCTGTGGCGGCGCTTGTCTCCGGTGTCTCCGCCTGTGGTTGTCTCCAGCGCGCGTGGCTTGGATTGGGGCCGAGCTCAGCTGCCACGCAGCCGAGCTAGTGCCAATGCTGAGTGGCGTGCGATCTTAATCGGACAACCAAAAGCTTGTCAGTTTTGTTTGAGGTTAAATATCAGTTTTGCATCAGTAAGTATAAAATATTATCAGTTTTGTGTGATTACGTTTGGGTTGACAGTGTTATTGATGTGTTGCTCTCACTCGGCAACCGGTGTCGATTTGTATACTTGGGGGGGACCCCAATAATTTTAAATTTTAACATGAGGCCTATGGCATTGCATGGTAAGAATGGAATTAGAATCTATAAATTTAGCATTGGGCCCCCCAATCATTTTCAGAAAATGATGCCCCTGTAAGAAAGTATTAATGTGATTCGGGGATGGGAGAGCGCTATGTATGTTTGGCGGATAAAGCCTCCTAGTATGGGAGGTAGTAGTTATCATTTATCTCACCAAAAAGGACCCATTTTCATCTGGGACTAAGACACCTCGACAACTGGTTTCTCTATTTGCTCTACAGGCACGTAGCCAGGATTTGTTCCAGGGGGGGGGACGTCAGTGCGTAGAATTAAATTTCGCTCCTCGGACATATGTTGTTGACCGGGGGGCGGGGTAGGGTCAGGTCGTCAGAGAATCCCATTCTATCTAGTGTAAGTTTGCTTTGCTCAGGGGGCATGGCCCTCGTGCCCCCCCCCCCCTTCGCTACGTCCCTGTTACTTTCCGTGAATATGGACGGTAACATTGCTTTTTTTAGCTGTTCATATGGTATAAATCTAAAGTAAAATACAAATAAACGAAAACTGTATTTATAAGGTATCTGATATGTCTGCAACTCTTCACAACAAAAACGGCGATCCAGGGATTACGGGCGTCGGAAATGACCATAAGGATGAGATGAAACGGAGCAAATAGCTAATTAAGCTAACATTTCCAGCATGAAGCCCCAACGTATGTGTTGAATAAAGAGCTGCTTTTGCTAATCTTGTTTCATTGGCACTCGAAAATGTCACCATTTAATGGCTTAGAAGTGAGCAATGGTAATCCGTCTATCCAGCCCGGCAGAGAGAGAACTCAATCAGCTCAGCCATTCCTGAGATATAGAAATGTGTGTATACGTGCGCACGTGCCACGTGCAGAGTCACCCTCACCCCAGAGTTGAAGGAAAGTGTCGGCTGAAAGGTTCCTAACCACACACCAAATTTGCACACAACCGGCCAAGTCGTTGCGAGGTTTTTGCGAGAAGACACTTGTCAACACCCGTCACGCGGCCCACATGAGTCGTCCGTCACTGGTCTTAAACAGGGAAGGTTGGATGCGGCTACTCAGCGAAGAAGACTGCCTGTCAATCGGAAGTGCAGTTGCAAAGCTTCTCAAAAGTGTCGTCACGGGTGGGGTCGAGTCGGGTTGGGTCGGGCCGGGCCGCTCATATTCATTTTTTTCCCATATACCATATACCACGGAAAGACGACCGAGCACGAAGCGCTCGCTCGTCATAAACGGTCTGGTGGTAGGACTGCATATATCCGAGCCACGAATAGCGGCGCGCAGTACGGCAATCCCGGGCTCGGTGGGCTTTGACAGAGTTTGAGCTTCGCGTTTAAATTTCAGCTTGAGTTTAAGCTGATGGAGTCGTGCTACGCAAGGCCTCGAACCAAAAATATATAACGCTGCGCGGTGTTATTACCGGACGGTTCACGTTTGACGGTTATTAAGTGACAATGGAAACCCAGACAGCTTTCCTTGCTAGAGAAATCGCATAAGCGTATTATATATTGTTTGATAGGATCCACATATAATATCAAAGCAGGACATGGCCAGGAGCCTATCTACCTAGGCACGCTCATGCGTACGCCATATAAGTGTGACCATCAATACGTGAGTGATATAGAGTGTATATAACGTGATTCCCATAGCTACGCTGTCTGAACTCATATAGAGCGTGCTCGCCTGACAGGTTTTTCGAGTAAGTGAGCCCGTACCGCCCAACGGACTTCCCGTTTATGCGGCCTTGTTAATTCAAGTTTGTCTCCCGTTCAAGCAGACCTGCTAATATCCGCAGTCAAACAGACATGTCCATTTCAAACTGCGGCCGATAAATGTTCTAGCAGTGAACAATCATTTTGAGTCCACATGGGACCCATGACACTAAGAAACCCTTATAAGACCTGACTGTTTCCTTCATATCCTTGTTATCTTGACAAAGGAAGACAATTGTGAAGTGTTTATTGGCGTGTAAAGGTGATAAAAACGGTGACCATTGTCTATATAAATCCTATTTAATAGTCCAAATGGACTTTCAATCGGGTAGGCCTTTTGATGGCATGGCATGCCTTCAAAGACACTTGTGGTTGGAGCAGCTTTCCCACAACATCTGGCTATTTCGAGCTAAGTTCTGGTTGATGACTGACAAGCATGTAAGTCTAGGGTAAATGTTCTGTCCGTGCAAAAGTTCTGTCCGCTGTTTCTGCCTCTGTCTGTCGGTGCTGCACGCAGTGCAATCCAATGCAATTACTATAGCCCTCTCCCCCGGTATCAGAGGCAAGGGCAAAAATAGTTTCAATAGATTTCACCGCATGTAGCACCGACAAACAGCACCGATAGACAAAGTTGACATTGAACTAAACGGGTGCGCTTAACCAAAGGTTTTAAGAATACTTTCTACGCTAGCTTCCGTCAGACGAAAGCAAACATCGCCCCAGAAAATGGAAGATTTATTCGAATAGAGCACTAAAAGGACTGCTGCTAGCCGTTTTCACCAAGGATTTATTCACTGGAAACATCGTCATCGGTTGAGGTGATGAAGTGGACAGAACATCTATCCTAGACTGTACATAAGAAACTACATATTACAAAGCACACGCATAAAGGCATTTACAAATCTATCAAGCTCTTTATTAAATGCCATCGCGACTTGGTGACCTCTGGAGCCAACACTATTGAACTGAGTTAAAATTGTACGATAACAATGGGAATATATTTTTCAAGAGCTTTCGATTTTTTCCTAGCCGTCATAGTTCCGGAGGTATTTGGGTGTTTCTGGACCGAAGTCCTTTACATGGAAAATTTGACCTTTGATGACATCTGGTGACCTCGATACTGACCTGAACAAAAAATGTCTGAAGCGACTTTGAATATCCTTGTCAAGAACTCTCAATTTTTTTGTGCGTCTTTCTTGCTATTTTAGTTTTAAGTTAGTGAGGGTCATTGTGACCCCCACCCACCAGGGCGAAGTTGTCTCAGAAGACCACTGGGGCGCTAGTAATTAAAACATGCGTTACCAAGCGGTAGATAAATAAACACTGGTAAGATTACCAAGGCTTCTAGGGCACACATTTTTCACTCAGGACGTGAAGTCGGAAAATGGGTGGAATTTGCATGATTTGGGATATATGGTGCTTTAATGCGGATTCCCATGCATAGCAAGTGTTTGTTAGAAGGCCTGATGACTCAATGCACATATTTGGGCACGACTCTTGAGCAGATCGAGGCACACTACATGCTAGACTTCGGGCCATCCACCATTTAGGCAGGCAGTGACATAGTTAGTGGCAGGGCAGGTATATTTAGACTAGCCGTGAGAAGTCAAGCAACTTTGGCCTAATCGAGGTATTCGAGCTGGAGGTCACAACTTTCTTCGAAACAAATTAAAGTTTCGGCGATGGCTGACGTAACGCCCGTCAAAATAGTTTAATGAGTAGCTTCCTGTTATGGGCTTAAAGCGCACAAACATTGCGGAGCTGTCGGTAACCAGCCGACGTGCGCTGCAGCCACTCGCTGACCAGTGTACAGTCGAGACCACATAGGTACCACTCGCTGACCAGTGTACAGTCGAGACCAATAGGTAAGACTCGCTGACCAGTTACAGTCGAGAACATCATAGGTACACTCGCTGCCAGTGTATCAGTCGAGACACATAGGTAGATCCGCTGAACCAGTGTACAGTCGAGACCACATAGGTAACCGACTTCGCTGACACAGTGTACACGTTCGAGACCCATAGGTACCACCCGCGACAGTGTACAGTCGAGATCACATAGGTACGACCGCTGACCAGTGTACAGTCGAGACCCCAATAGGTCCACTCGCTGATCAGTGTAACAGTCGAGACCAACATAGGTACACTCGCTGACCAGTGCAGTCGAGACCAAATAGGTACACTCGCTTGACGCATGTACAGTCGAGACCACATGGTACGACCCGCTGACCAGTGTACAGTCGAGACACATAGGTACGACTCGCTGAGCCGTGTACATCGAGAACCACATAGGTACGCTGCGCTGACCCGTGGGTACCAGCTCGAGACCAATATACGGTCGTCGCTGACCAGTGTACAGTCGAGACCACATGGTACGCATCGCTGACCAGTGGTAAGTCGAGACCACATAGGTCATCGCTGACGCAGTGGTAAACGTCGAGAACCACATAGGTACCGCTCGCTGACCAGTGGTACAGTCGAGACCACATAGGTACCGTCGCTGACCAGGTTGTACGTCGAACACTAGGTACCATCGCTGACCAGTGTACAGTCGAAGGACGCACCGATAGGGTAGCTCGCTGAACCAGTTACAGTCGAGTTCACATAGGTTAGCTCGCTGACAAGTGTACAGTCGAGACCGGACATAGGTCCACTCGCTGACCAGTGTACAGTCGAGACACATAAGATGTGAACTACTCGCTGACCAAGTGTACAGTCGAGAACATAGGTACGTCGCGTGACCAAAAGTGGTACAGTCGAGACCAGCATAGTACCGCTCGTGACCAGTGTACAGTCGAGGACCACATAGGTACCATCGCTGACCAGTGGTAGTCGAGACCAATAGGTACCACTCGCTGACCAGTGTACAGTCGAGCCAATAGGTACTGTCGCTGACCAGTTTGTACAGTCGAGAACCACAATAGGTAGCTCGCTGACAGTGTACAGTCGAGACCACATAGGTACCACTCGCTGACCAGTGTACAGTCGAGACCACATAGGTACGACGGGTGTGCCACTGTGCCACGGGCAGTACGGGTTACCAATCCCTAATTGCTTATCACTGGCTTGCACCACCACTCAACCTGTAATCGCCCAGCGAAAAGCAGACGGGTTAGCACTAGTGGCTAACTACCACTGACTGAATCCCTGCAGCAGGCTTTGGGTCTGTTCCATTCGCGCCTCTTTTCTCCTCTAAGTTGCTCAACTTGCAATGCTTCTGTGTTAAAGAATACGACTGGACCAAGTGGGAGCAGCTTTGAGGAGGTTAGAAGTGCGACTGGAACAGACCCTTTATCATGCATTCTGACCCCTGCTGGTCTGATCTGCCTGTTCGGTTGCCAGGACGCTGGGTCTCACCAATACTGCACATGACGTGCTCGCGGCACCTCAGCGCGGTGTGCATGTTAAATGGTGCGACCTTCTCGGCTGGACCTGAGGGCTTCCTTGCCCCGGCTGCGCCTGAGGTCGCGACCTTTGCTGTACCGCCTCGCATGTCCCACTAACGTAAGTCTCGCCCACTAGTGATCCAATGGATGGCGGTGGCCGGACCGGGCGCGTAGCGGACCCGTGCACGCTCATGTGGCGAGCGACGGTCAGGGTGGCCGGCCATCTTCGCCCCAGCACCTTCCCTTTCCAGAGGCCAAGCCACGCCCGCCCAGTCGGCACTCGCTGAACTCTATCTTGGTGACCTTTCAAAGAGAACTTTACAGCGGTGGTTCTGGAGGCGCTGAGGTGACCCGGCCGGTCCCTCCCATCGTTATAGAGCTCCCCCGTGCCGCCTCTATCCCGGCCGGAGCACATGTCAGCTGGCTGAGATGACGTCAGCTGGCTGAGATGACGTCAGCTGGCTGAGATGGCGTCAGCTGGCTGAGATGACGTCAGCTGGCTGAGATGACGTCAGCTGGCTGTGATGGCGTCAGCTGGCTGAGATGACGTCAGCTGGCTGTGATGGCGTAGTAGCTGAGATGACGTCGCTGGTGAGATGGCGGCTTGATGACGGTGTACGGACAAACCAATCATCAGAGGGAGAGATTGAAAGATCATTATTATCAAAGCAGTTTGCAAAAGGAAACGAGGGACTTCAGTAAAAAGGAACGCCCATCTTTGGACAAAACTGGAACTAGATATCAAAATTATAACCGTGCAACAAAATAAAGGAATGTGGTGGCTAAAAGTATGAATTGCATAAGGCTTCTGACATTTAACTACCAATTGTATGTTTTTTAAACACCATATGTGCCATAACACACTAGCTGTTTTAGTGGTCCTATACGAGCGGTCTGTTGCCGCAGGTTGTGAGTTCAAAACAACCAACGATTTCTTAAAGCAAATTATATAATTGTATTTTCCAAGCCTTAATCATCTTTAGACTATGAGTCTTGCAAAAGTATAAGTGTTATTTTCTCGTGAAGTATTAAATTCGCCCAGCTACCATTCATAGCTCACCCAACGTTGGTGGCCCTGTCTCCTAGCCAGATTGTTAATTTATTATTAATTCATAACAATATATTGATGTTTCTCCCAGCCAGGCCACCAGTTAATCACATCATTCACAATACAACCAAATATAAAACATGATGGGAGAGACAGGCCGGGTCGGCATTTAAGACAAAGGCCCTTATAGTCCACACCCGGTTTGTCCGCCTGCAATTTACACAGCCGACAGTATATCACAGGGTAGGACTGAGGAGTGAGGACATGGATGTAGAAATGTGCTTAATGTTGGTGATGACTAGTAGACACAGTCTATATCGTATTTTTTGTTTTGACTTCCCGAATTTCATCGACACGTCTTTTAAATGGTGCAAAAATACATAATTTTAAATAAACGGACAGTCTTATCGTAAACACGACCCCCCAAAATAATTGATTATCAAAATTGCATCACTCCTTGGGTATACAGTAAGTTGGTGTGGAGCTTTTCACACCAACCACACACACTGGCGGATCCAGCCGTTGGCTTTTGGGGGGGGGGTCTTTTTTTGGCAAAAAGGTACCCCATTTTTTTCTCCTCGGATCTGGGCCGTTCACCTTATTTTGGTAATTTGAGTTATACAAATTCATTTTTTAGAGGGAAAAAACATAAAAACACGATATTCCGTAGCATTATGCTAGCGAAATATAGGTAACCTGTAGGCGGAAATAATCACGTTTATCTATCCCATCTGTGCAAGCGTTGCCGAATTTTCCAATGGGTGTTGGCTGAAATGACGAGACAAAAAATATGTTGTGTCATTTAAAGCTTTTGCAGCATTTCAACATAATTTCCATGTTATATAGCTACTTCTTTCTAATGTTTATAATAGTATAGAGTAATTCAGCGCCACGAAGCGGCTGCGAAATTTTAACAGGTTTGCCTAATAAACCCAGAAATATAGGCGGTTGGTTTCTGCAAGCACATATGGATTTCCATGTTATAATATATTTAATTTTTTATATGTTTTCAGTCGGAAATTTTTAGGGTTTGCCTGTAAAACCAGAAGAAGGCGTTGGCCTCTGCAAGACACTGAATTGAATTATTTGCAAAATTTGTATATGCGATTGCGGAAACTTGCCGCGAAGCGGCGCGAAATTGTCGAGTTTTTGACTGGATTTTCGACTGCAGCAAGGGCAAAATTTTTACGATAAATTGTTATCTTTCCCCGCAAAATTGTAAACTTCCTAGTTTTCTATCAAGATCATTGATTTCACGCTCAGTACAGGAACGGGTGGGGGGCATACTTGTATTTAATGCCCCTACATTCCTGTGGGGTGGGGATGCACCCCGGATGCGCCCTGAATCCACCAGTGGTGTTGGCGAACCCTTTCCCATGCGTTGAAAGGGCCAAACAAAACGGATGAAAAACCCACGTTAGAAGGATGGTAGTGCAGTAATGGCAATGTATGGCAATGGGGCCAATAAACCATTTTTTTGGAGCTGGAATTAGTAATTGAAAAATTCAAGAACATTGAACACTAATTTGGGAAATATGCAGTAATAGCTTGGAATATTGTTTAGGTCAAGATACATCTTAAAATAATTCGCGGTTTCCGCGTAGCGTTGCGCAAAAAAATTGAAATAGTTTTTGCCCTGGACAGGGCTGGTAAAAAACGGTTTTGGTGCGGGCCGGATCAATCTGGCCGAAACAAAGTGGCCCGGTGACCCCAAGATCTGAGGGGCACTCTGTGCTGGCTAGGGTCACATCAGCATGTCAGGGCCTTCTCACTCGACAGGCCCTTTCGGTCTAGCCAGGGCCCTAACGGACCTGTCCAGGGGAAAGGAAAAACACTTTTGTGCAAGAATGGCCTTTTCGGCCCCGGAGCAAACTTAAAAATGGTATTTTCTGGCGCCCACTATCTATCAATGATCGCACTTCTTAACGCCCTGCCCTGGATATGCCATTCTCATCATTGCGTCCACATTGTGTATATGCGTAACCTCTAAAAATGTATTGGGGCGTTTAAAAGTGTGGTAAAAAGGTGTTAATCAGAATATTAAGCACAATAATATAAGAAAGTAGCAATAATATCAAATGCGATGGGAAACGGGCAATCTATTTTATAACCCATAATTCAGCGCGGAGCGGCGAAATTTTGCGTTTTTATTCCTGGAAACTGGCATTTTTCTGTTTATTTGTAATATTGACCTGTTTTGGTTTCCATCGAAACTTGTTATGGAACAGAGGCAACGCCATTAAACATTATTACGATCGCTTTTCTGTTTGAGGCTTGCTCTTTTTTTTTTTTTTTTTTTTTTTTTTTGGGGGGGGGGGAAAATGCCTGTTTAGGCCCTTCTGGGGGGGGCATGGCAAATGTCCCCTCCCCCCTGGATCCGCCATGGACCACATACAAAGTTACACCATGGGGTAGGGGTCTGATCAAATCATATTTTAATCTTGTTGTGCAAACTATAAGACTACCTATTTAATATAAACCTTATTCTGCTGCTTTTCCGCTTAAAGCTTAAAGATCATATGTTTTCTTTACAAAGATGTTTCCGAAATTACAGTTTGAAAGCTTATTGGCTGAAGCAACGCTCAATCCATTTAGCTTATGCAGTCACATGCCAGCCGAGAAGGTCCAAAGTTAAAGAGTTATTTTATTGTGATAGCCAGTGTAGCTCAAACTAGCAGAATGTAGATTGATAAAGCTTACACCCCGATCAACATAGTTTTACAATTTTCACGTCTATTTTCCCGCCATTGTCATTCGAGAGTTACCTATCACAGATCATAGAACATATATTTCGCCAATGATCCACGCAATCTATTGGATGGTTTTTCATTATCACACGTCAGTTTAATAAAACAATAGGGATGTGGTTGGAGCAACTATCTAGAAGGATGGACGCACGAACACCGAGAACATGACATAAAATGAAATAATAAAATAAAATAAATATGAAAACAAAAATGCTGAAAACAGCGGGTAGTATAGCAGTGCATAAAGATAAAACTACAACTGAAAACCGACTAGACTAAAATATATACAACGTCATGGCCTAAATTAGATCTCATCACGTGATATCACAGTGTTCATAGGTGTTTTTCGAGGCGGTACATTTGACTCGACGAGCAACGTGTAAACTATTCAGGAGTATGACCTAAGCTATCAATTAAGCTAGTGACTAGATATAAGCCGTCATTTAGATTTTAGACCCAATTATTAGCTATCAATCAAAACAATTTTCCACTCAAGTTTTGTTATACATAGAAGACAATGTTGAATATTTGCAGCCTCTATTCTCTGTCTGTACAACAAATGCATCACGTCATATTGTTTATGTCTTTTCCTTTTTCTTATGACGGTCACGGGCATCCATCATTTGTCGGAAGTCAGGGTTGAAGGTGATGTATGCTTCTGTTGAAAACGTAACAAGTTGTAAACATCAGTTTAGGCGGGCTCGGCAAAATCAAAATATATTCCCTACAACTTTGAGGAGCCCACGCTTAAATACAAGCCTAAAACGGGACATGCTGTCGCCGTACAATGCCTGTCGCGTTTGGGATTTTAAGTGGCTGTCTGTTCAGCATGTTTTGGTGCATTTTGAGTGTTAGCTTGCTGTATCATTTCTTGACATTTTAAATCCTAACATAAATATGCTAAATGCAATCACTTCCGACGCACTAATTGCAGCTGACAATTAATGGTCCCTCCAATAACCACATCGAGTCGTGATCGGAACCCTCCGCGTCGAAATGCCCAACAGCGTAGACTTACATTCGTCAATGATGACGAGACGCCTGACAAGGAACTGCGTGGGACAGACGACATCACGAGCGGCCATCGCTCTGCCGTGGACCAGCGGCGCCTGCTTAGCTGCTGTCGGCAGCTGTCGACAGTATCAGAACGCACAACACACCGCCGCCGGCCATCTGGGTCAGGGCCGGGGGTGAGAGCCACGCCCACGTGCCGCCGAAAATAGCGTCCGCGAACCAAGCCTGTCGCCTCCAGCGCAAATCTTCTGTGCAATGCTGCTGCCGTGACGAGAAGCCGAGCGCGAGCGGGGAATCGGATTGCTCTTTTAACTGGCATTATTGCGCTTTAATTCGACATCGCACGCTGAAACTCGACAACGCCCAACTTCGACTGTCGTCGTATGATTGCACATAAAAGTGCGCTTAAACTAAACAAGGATGGTAAATGCAAATATATTTCCAAAAACGCATCAAATAGAATAAAATATAAGGAAATAGTAAGAAATAAGATGACAAGATTATTCAGACGCCAAATTTACATGATATCCACGCATGATAACATAGGAAAAGGCAGTTTTGACTATTGCACGAAGAACGGACTAAAATGCGCCACCACCTCAACATTTGTCTTAAAGTTAGAAATACTACTCGACATTTTGCATTATCATATTATTTCATTATTAAATAACATATTTGTTGCATCTAATGTTAATTGTGATCCTCTTGTTTCATTTGTCATACTCCGTGACTTGTTTTCCTCATTGTTAGTACTCCCTCGTTTATTTTTAAGCTGAACGAAAAATGTGCAAGGTGTGGCCTTACGTACAATCTAGGCAATATGTAAACTTACGTGATGTTGAGAGCTTGAAATCATGAAATTAAATTAATAAGGTTTTATAGACCACGGAGGCTTCTATATGGCTAATATTGGCCCCAACAATTCCCTGGTACTCAGTTTCGAGCATGTAACTCGCTTTTTTCTTAAAAATATAATATTTCAAACTTGGACTTGTCGATATGAAGCGCAGTTACCACTGGTTACGCTATAAGATGACGCATTTCAGTAGTTTTAAAGCGCACTGCGCTGGAATCTGTCATTATATATATGCGACATTTTTGCGCGTTGTTTTGTGCGCTTGAAACAGACATTTGTAGATTCTGTATTTTAACAGTATTTCCGCACTGCGCTACAAATGTACGAATGACACCATTTTGTATGCAGGTCGTTCTTAAGCTGAAAAATTGTATAAAAAACAACACCATATAATCTTCGTCGACAGCAAATTCCAGAGCATTCGACCAATCGACGCCAGTTTCAGCCATCCGACGCCAACCGACACTGGCGACATCTAGCGATTTATGCTTAAGCTTTGTCAGAAACAAGCACATTTTGTGAATAGTGCGCCAAAAATGTAATATCCCACAAAACGCGTCGACTTGCGGCGCAGTTTAGAACGGGTGAACGCACTCTAAATGCCGACTTGCCGGAAAATCATGAAAATGGCAAAAAGGCTCCTAGCCAATCTAACACCCTAATTTGAACTCTGACTAGTTTTTTATCACAACAAACATTTGTTGTATAATAGAAGTCATTCACCCCGGCCGGGAGCACATTTATCTAATACAGCTCAAATAGTTGTGTCATGCTAAAGCGCGCCATACTCAATTTAAGCGCACTGGAAAATCACGTGATTAGGCCGGGTCACGTGAACCTGATTGCCCCGCCCAGCCTGCCAGGTAGTGGGCCGTGGGAGGGACCCTCAGACAGGTTGGACTGTGGGCCGGGGGAGGGGGTGACTAGACACTGGACATGTAGGAGGATCCGGAAGAGCTCCACGGAATCGTGTGACACCCGGCAAACGGGGTCAAGTGAGGATCACATTTTACGCTGTCGCTCAGGACGGCAATGTTACTTGGACGAGTGCAGAACAGCGCCGGAAGGTGCTTAGACCGGCGCTGTGTTCCATTTATGACGCATATAGGTGCCTGCGGTCCCGCACTAGCGGTTCTGAGAACGTGGTTACACGTGGCAAATATATTGCTCTATGGCTCACCGCCACTATCGAGTAAAAACTGAGTTGGTTTGAAGACCATGCGTAAAACTCTGACGATTATGCTACAGCATGCTCATCTTTCCATAATGCATGACATTTGTAAGTTACATCCTTGTTAGATATTCGTCACTCGCTCCATTGTGACGAGCCTCCTTGTCAACTTGACATTTCAAATGCCATATCGTTTATAATTTAAAATGAGACCGGTAGTACCGTCCTGAGAAAACAACTTGAGATGTTAGTGGCGCCCATCAGTAGTAAATCAGCCCAGCTCTATCAATATCAGAAGGTCACAAACTCAGCACGAAGATGACGGCTCGAAATTCGTAATTCATTTATTCAAACGTATGGCACATTCTGTGTGTGAACTCATCGATTTTGTGATGGTTTTTCGCTTCTCTTATGTAACACAAAATGTCGAAGGATGATGGTTCAGGTCTAACGGTAGCTACTAGCGTATAGACATTATTTTGCTTGGCAATGCACGGTTGCATCGCGCGGCGATCAGCAAGATAGTTCAGATAAACATGAACGAGATAGATTCACTGTAGTAGTATAGTTTTTAGTTAAGGGATGTGGTGCCTACTCCTTTTGAAAATATCAAATAATTTGTAATTACGGTAGAAGCTATTTGCTTGATTGTTTGGTTAGCGATAAATTCACTCTTGGAGCCCTTTAGTTGAATTTGTTGCTTTTTCTGGTTTTGGCATTTGGTTTGTTTTAGAAACTCACTAAAACGAATCGTACAACTTAAACAGAGTAAGCGAAGATGTTACCTATAATGGCGCCCTGGCCAGAGCAACAAAATTGCTAGCGTTGTAATTTAAGAGCAAATGCTTCTCGTGCTAAAAGCCTCTCTGGGACTATTGATAATTATATAGGCTGCCAGTATGTGGTTGGCGGACTTTTGCGCATATCTCAGCAACTCAAAGTGATCCTGGGAAATGAAGTACTGGCTAAATTCAGAAAAATATGTTCTACAGACCAGTGTCAACAACTCCACATGACCAATGTGAGTAGGCACACTCCCTTTAAGCAAGCCAAGGAGACCCGACTACGGCAAAACTAGGAAAATTGTGCTAAAAAATATGCGCGGCACTTGGTCTTCAAGCCGTTTGTAATATATTTTCCTAGGTGATATGATAACTGGAAAACACTAGGGCGCTGATTTGCTGTCTGACGAAAGCATGCCACGTATGTGTCGCAAACATTGGTATTTTCATTTGCCTATTTAGGTGTAAATGGATATGTCAAGCACAGGCAATTATAATATTTCTGACTACAATCCTGACGACTCGACGAGTGCTTGACAATATTGGTCAATCACACTCTGTCTTATTGATCTCTTATCAATATCTATAAAGGAGTCTCTCCCCTTACCAACTCAGCGTCTCGATCAATGCAAAAAATAGCACAACACGCCGAGCTGGGAGATAGAGAGAGGTTCCTTTCGTATATTGCACAGACATTTGGAGCAAGCTCCTGTGTCTTTCCGATGTGATGTGTTGGACCAATCGACCGACCAAAGTCACGTATTCATCACGGAGACCACCCGAAGACGCTCCCTTGTTTCAGAAGCCGTATATGCTACCGTAACGAAACGGATACACATTAGTGGCACATTGAACAGGATATGCACCGTATACGTTTATGCTGAGAGACAGGATCTCTCAGCAGCATCAGGATCTCGATATTGTAACAGTATAATAGCTATGCATTACAGTCGGTCGGCGCATAAGCCAATCACTTGGCCGAAATCATTGGACAGTCGACATTAACGGTCAATTGTTAACTTATAGATCCCCTCCAATATCCCTAATGCTATTAACCCGTCGTTCATTTCCAGACAATTGCTGCTCGTAAAACTAGTTATTGGCCGGTTTTCAGGGGAGATGTCCGGCAAAACTGGAGGGTATGGAGGTTATCAACCTCACATGGATGTATCACCCAGCTAGTGCGTGTGTGCACGCATTTTGTGTGCTCAGGGCTGGGCTCTCAGCTGCTCAGCTCAGGACTGCGGAGTCAGAGTCGGTTGGAGTCGGTGATTTCGGCACGAGTCGGTCAGAGTCGGAGTCGGTTATATTGTGCCGACTCTGACTCTGGCTGTCAGTCATCGGGAGCGCGTGGGAAAGTTAATTGTCAGGGGCATTTGAGTGAATCGCCTGTGGCGATGACTAGCAAATCATGCACCCTAGACTCTGTTTGCTTCGATTCCATACAATTTAATAATTTCCCATCCGATAACGTCCGTCCGTGTGACATCGAATCTGTACATCAAAAATGTCATTCGGAGGAATTTCAGCAACGATCATAAGAAATCGATTGGCAAAACAAATCCAGTTCAAAGTAATGATTAGCTATAATGGCTTGCTCAGACGAGTTAAAAGCTGTCAAATTCATTAAATATAGCAGCTAATGATTGCTGAAGATTCATGTGGTTGCGAGGGCTGTCACAAAATCATAATTTTTTACTTTTGAATTTTCAAATATAAATTTATGATCAAATAATGAATATTCCATGTCACACTACACTACATATATTTTAATGAAATAACACTCAATCTATAAACAAATGCGGATGGTTAAATGTGGTGGAATTAGATATATATTTTAGTGGAATGGTATATTTGCTATGTAAACGCGACTAATTTCACAGGTCTCGCTGGTACACGGCACAGCACCCCTACTGGTGCTAGTCAGTTGTGACGAGCCGCCGATTCTGTGGGGGGATTTCCTATGGAGGGAAGTGGCCTCCCGCCGGCGGCACAGTCGGGTGTCAGGCGCTGTGTAGTGTGTACCTGACCGCGCCCGTTATACACAGCGCTCACGCCTTGTATGTGATTGTGCAGCGGCGGTGTGGTGGGCTCCTGTGCCCCCTGCACCTGCAGTAAGCTGGTGGCGGACTCCGTGACGGACTCCGTGACGCTACAGATGCCGGCCTGCGATACATTACTAGTTGTACAATTGTAAGCATTTGATCAGCAGGGCTGCGGAGTCGATCGGTTTTCATGTAACTTCGACTCCGACTCCGAAATCGGGTCTGACCTTTAATTTAGCTGAAGTTACTAATATATAATATCAGCTATATATAATATCTATATATCAGCTATATATGTCGTTGAAAATGTAAGAAATTGCTATAATCTAGAGAGGTGTTTTGCACAAATATCGTTGAGAATATTATGAATTTATCTAATCAAGAGGTATTTTGCATTAGCGGAATTAGATAAGGGACATATCTTGTAATGGAATCGTATATTTACTATGCAATCACGACTAGTGACACCCATACCATAGAGCCGCACACGGCTGGCCGGTCCATGAATGGGCCTCGCCACCGGCCCCCAGACCGGATGTAATATAGTATGGCGACGAGTCGGCTGACGGGGGACGTTTGTCTTCGTGATGGACAGCCCACTGGGCGCCGACGGCGAAAGCTGCAGTCTTGCTCGCAGACAGTTGACCGTCGGCGGATATTCGTCTGTTCCATTCCCTGATTTAGCGGCTTCGGGAGGATCATCCCACTCATCCTGCAGCTGCAGCTGCGGGCCGGGGGGAGCTGCAGCTGCGGACCAGTCCCTGTTGGTCAGCCGCTGGATTGTCTGCCTGCTGCTGGCGAACGGTGACGTGGTGGTGTGTGCCGCTCCTGGCCGGATGGCAGGGGAAGGTCACAGGCCGTTCACCGCGCCCGGCAGTATAGTGCTGATACCTTAGAAGGGTCAGATGAGAAATTAACATCATCTACTTGTACGTCAATGTTAGGCCTGTTTACACCGCACTAAATATATTCCGCGGAAAATTTTCCACGAAATTTCTTTCTACATTTTCCCGCCCGTAATTTATCTCGTTCGCGCTTACTCTGGTTTCCGCAGACGTGCAGCACAGCCTATCCAATCGACGATCCAGACACCGCGGTAAAAAGATAGATCGGAAGAACGGTACCCAAAATCTAGGGAAATTACGGCCGAAAATGTAGAAAGAAATTCCATGAAAAATTTTCCGCGGAATATATTAAGTGCGGTGTAAACAGGCCTGTTGATTATCCACTAATGTTGAGTCTACTTCCTTCTCAATGGCATATTTCTTTAAGTTAAAAAAACGCCTTCAGTATTTTGCAGGCGGACTGCGATGTCACGCGGAAGTTTTGGCGTTGCTTTGAGCTTGGAGACTTGGAGTTGCCTTAGAAGTTTGGGCATTACGATATTCACATTAGAGCGTTAGCAGTGTCCCTTATTTTTCCGAAGTTCTCGCTTGCATCCTCTGTAAACTATGAACACCTACTCATACTTTCGCGGGGAGAGGAATACGCTCGATACTACATCATAATCCGCAGAGACGTAGGAACGCGGGGTGCCGCGGGCGCCATGGCTCCCCCACGTTTTTGTCCTTTTGATGTGCAAAAATCAAAAAATAAATTACTTTGCAATACAAATTCAAAAGTGCAACAGATTCGCGAAGACGAAATTAGCTCAAATCTGCACATAAAAATATAAATAGTAGGGGGATTGAGTTCCCCTCAAGACTAGATAGAAGCTTCGCTGGCCTCCCTCACTTTTTGTCAGGTTCCTACGCTCCTGATAATCCGACTCTTCTCCCGAATCAAATTAACCTTTCCAATGAACCCCATCCATTCTCTTCACGGACGGCATAATCTCCAATTGCCCACTCTGCCGGCGGGCTGGCGTCGCTGGAACACGTGCCGGCGTCGCTGGCTGGCAGTGGTCGGCTCGTAGCGCCGCTGGCTGGCAGTGGTCGGGTCGTAGCGCCGCTGGCTGGCAGTGGTCGGCTCGTAGCGCCGCTGGCTGTCGTAGTGCACCGCGCTGGTATTCACCGGTCGAGTTACCGACCCGCCGCGGTGTCCCAGGGGGGTCACGGAGGTCACACACCCGCCGCCCGGATGGTTCGTTCGACAGCAGCCATCAATCAGCTGTATGATAGCCGCGCCGAGTGGGGGCAGTGTGTGGTAGCGGCGAGCGACTGATACCGCGGTCCTGCTGACTGCTGACCTGCAGTCCTGCTGACTGCTGACCTGCAGTCCTGCTGACTGCTGAGCCGCGGTCCTGCTGACTGCTGACCTGCAGTCCTGCTGACTGCTGAGCCGCGGTCCTGCTGACTGCTGACCCCCAGTCCTGCTGACTGCTGACCTGCAGTCCTGCTGACTGCTGAACAGAGCGGGCAGCCAGCAGACCGTCTGGTCCTGACTGGCAGCACGCCTATCGTCTGACAACACGGGAGTATCGTCTGATAACACGGGAGTACCGTCTGACTACACGGGAGTACCGTCTGACAGGACGGGAGTATCGTCTGACAACACGGGAGTATCGTCTGACAACACGGGAGTATCGTCTGACAACACGGGAGTACCGTCTGACAACACGGACAACACGGGCAAACCGTCTTCAAGCACGGCAGTACCGTCTGGCAGCACACCCAATCCAACTTAGAGGGCCCTGGTCGATCTGTCGTCAGCCCGTTTTTCAGCACGTCTGTCAGCGTGGCTGGTACCAATCACGGCCCAGTATTCTGGTCCGTGATAGCAGCGTCACGGAACACGACCATAACATAATGGGCGTGTCTCGTGACGTAGGCAGAATACTGGGCCGTGATTGGCACCAGCCAGCTGACAAACGTGCTGACAAACGTGCTGACAAACGTGCTGACGACAAATCGATATATGGCATGGCAACGCGGTGGTGCTTCCTGAAAATTGAGTGGTATCTGCATCCTGGCATCAAAATTAGTCTTGTTTGGCCACAGTTTTGCTTGGGAACACAGTGAGATATTTTGAAGCCAAAGTCTCTCTGCCCTCCGGCAGTTCAGATAGATCAGCCGGCGCAAGCTGGAAACTACGAACAATTATATTGTGAGCAATGAGTGCCATTCAAGTAAGCAATGAGCTTCATGAGCCAGCTCAAATTTAGCACACTGATGTAAATTGTAATATCCTACTAAGCCCTTCCCGCCAGAGAGAACAAGATTAACTCCGTTATGAAACCAAAGCTAGCAGGGCTCATTCAATATATGACACAGCCATATATGCAAATGTTCCAGTTCTATTTATGTGTGTTGGTTATATCCCGTATGATATTTGTTTGCCTGCAAACTAATTGGAAATGATTAAATCATCTTAACAGTTACGTATCTCCTACTAAATGCAGGTAAGTTTCAGACGAGGAAGGGCGAGTGTTCTTTTCTGTGAAGCTTGATATTATTAATGTCTCTTTTTTCAAAGAAAAGCAAGCACAATGTCAGCTGAAGTCGAAAGCGAGTATAAAAGCGTAAACTAACAATCGAAAAAAAAACATGCAGGGAGGAAAAAAGGAAATTACAAACTTGATTATGCTTACAAACGATAAGTATGCATGCATACTTACTTACATACAATAATTAAATGTCTTGCCATCATCTATTACTATGAATTATGTATTGCTTATCAATATTTTCATTTTAACAATATCACAATAAAATATCGATAAAGATCGGATTAGTGATGAAACAACTTTCCTCTCGCATTTGTAGCATTTGATAGATGAAGCAACATGCTATAGACGCTAGTAGACATATCATTACTCAAGGCATTATTGGATCCCATCACTCATGGGACGTTCATTAACTATGAATTTGCGCATCATCACACTCGTTTTGCTGATGCGTTACCAGCAGTACTATAGGCTTGGCAGAATGGATCGGCATGGTGGTATTCAGCAGCATGGTCATATTTTGTTTTTAAATTTAGTCCGAATGTTTTGTATGGATGGCTTTCCGAGGTCAGCACCCCCCCCTAAGCAGAGCCTGTTGCGCTGGTCCTGACCTCACCACCCGATCGAGCAATTCCTGTTGGCCGCAGGAAGTATAGAGACGAAAAGTTTTTACCCGTGCCCGACATACCTGGACACGGTCCGCCCCGCTCGCTGACGTCACCTGGCCTTGAGTGAGACCGCCACCAGCGGCCGCAGGCCATCCCAGTCAGGAGCAAATAGCGAGCGCCGAAGCGACTCGAACCCAGGCTGCCACTACTGAGATAGGTCAGAAGACCAGCGCTCTCCCACTCAGCTACAGAGGCGGACAATAGACAATAGTCAATAGTCATGGGAAGGGATGAAACTTTGTCTGAAATAACGTTGCTTTATTCAATTAAAGGAAGTGTGCCTACTCACATCGGTCATGTGGAGTTGGTCTATAGAACATATTTTTATGAATTTAGCCCTTACTTCATTTTTCCCAGATCCACTCTAGTTACTGAGATATTCTACATTCGCCAAGATCAGTATGCTATGATAACATCATCACAATATTATCGGTATTCGCCAGAGAGGCCTTCGCTTCTAAAAACATTGCCCTATATATTACAACGCTAGCATATATAATTATCGCTGGCCAATAGAAAACAACTCGTGCGCACTGATAGTAGCTGCCGAACAGAGCTTCGGTAACCATTTTGCATTGTTCGTATGGGGTTTATTGTCTTAGGAGCGTCATTCTAGATAACATCTTCTTTGCTCTGTTTATAGTGGCGATTGTTTATGGATATCGAAACCAAACAAAATGCAAAACAGAACATAAGTAAAAATTTAAGTAAAGGGGCACCAAACGTGAATTTTATCGTATCCAATAATCGAACCAATAGCTTCTTTACCGTAAGAAAAGTATATTTCACATTCCAAAAGAGTAGGCACACTTCCTTTAAGGCCATAAGCAGATTTTCCATTAAAATTGTCCCGTTTCTCACAGAGACAGCTACATCACCATTTCATCTTCCCAGAAGGCCCATGGCGCCAACTGTAGCGCGACCTGTCTTTACATGTCGGCCATTCAGTCCTGGACGTGTAGGACAGGAGCTCCATTGTGAGGCGAGCAGGCCGGCCATGTTTGATGTCACGCCCCTCTTATGTCAGCTACTGGGTCTGACGTCATATGGCCAGATTCTCTACTGCGGACGTTCATCTGATGAGACAAACTGACGCACTCACTAGAATCTGGCGAGTTAAACGTCCAAAAGCCTGGTAAAAATAACTCAGGTATATTACGATGAAAACAGACTGGGTCATTCAAGT
Organism: Semibalanus balanoides; assembly: GCA_014673585.1. Classification (NCBI taxonomy): domain Eukaryota; kingdom Metazoa; phylum Arthropoda; class Thecostraca; order Balanomorpha; family Balanidae; genus Semibalanus; species Semibalanus balanoides. The sequence continues at coordinate 39,586 of VOPJ01001212.1, forward strand.
CACTCATGTGTTCCTTTTTTCGTTAGGTTTTCAGCGCCGTGTTCCGTTTTTAATAGAGGTACCACGTGTGGAGGAAACACGTGACATAGGAATGTTAAGCTCTCCCAATGTTATGTTAGCAGGTGCAGCTGTCCTGTGGTATCTGCTGGTTGACGGCGGCGTGACAAACGTCTGGTAGCTATCACGGGGCCCAGACCGTCACTATATAAGCTAATTATAGACCAGTGTCACCAATGCAGCCACTTCCTAGGCCACCAAGACACGTGCTGTAGTCTCAATAAACAAAAACCTGCATGATATTCAGGGAAACGAGACTATACCGGAGTATTAACCCACGCCCTACGGGAGGGGGGGGGGGGGTTCTAAAGCAACCCCCTGATATTTTTTGCATAACTGTTTACACATGCTGCCGATCGTGCTGAAATTTTTAGTATCTGAGTTTACAGCAATTATACGCATGCTGTCAAAATTGTATTAAAATTGGTTAAAAAAAGGAAATAAGGACGTTTTAGTGACGTTATGCACGTGGAAAAGTTATAAATATTGTGATAATCGTAGAAAACAGAGTTTCGCAAAAAATTGCCAACAAAAAACATCAAAGTTATAAGATGGCAATGTCTTTCAAATTGCAATCTCAAATTTTCAAAGTTTTGGGTTTTTGACCCTAAAAAAAATACAAAATACCAAATCAAAATTGTCAAATATGTTAAGAAAACCGGAATATATGTGAAATAACTGAGTATGAACAATACCCAAACAAAATTTCAAAGCAACATCTCTCATTTTAACGGAGTGATGGCTCACTAAGCGTAAGAAACTTATGACGTCACTTTTTAAGATCACTTTTTTTACTTTTTTGACCAGATACAAACAAATGAATATTTTGTTGCATTTCTGAGACAAAATTGGTCTAGAAACATGTCTTTTTATTTACAATTTACCATTTATATTTGTGATGTTTTCTTATCTCTATTGTGGACGTGATAGGGTCGAGGCTGCTGATGCTAATCGCCCATTGCAATCTCCATCAATGGTAACAATTTTCGTGACCTAAGAGTTATTAACTAACCCGGACATAAACATCAATACATGGTCAGATCGCTAATTCAACGACCAACAACTTAAAGCTAATTAAATCATTTTATTTTCATAACTTTAATAATGACGACGGAGAGAACAAAATCACTATTTTTGGATGTGGTCGATTTTGGGTCATTCACTTGACCTGGAAGGTCACCCGTTGACCTGAAACCTAAAAATCAGGGATCGTTAGATTCCTCTCATGACAGGCAACATGTTGGTTTTTACTGCGTTGCTCTATCTGCTTAGTTTGAAGTTAACAAGTTTTTTTTGGGGACCCCTCGGAGCTGACCAAAGTGAGAAAAGTTTCCTTAGGCCACGAGCGTTAATGGCGTAGGCACTTTGTATGGCGACAAAGGTCTCTAATGGATTATGGCGGAAAAAACAGTTATGTTTGAACAGTCCGTTGTTCAACTAGTTTCAAATGCGACTGTTTGGTGTTCTGTGAATGCTACATTACGATCACTCTAGTCCACATTTAGCAAAAGTAAGACAAGGTACTTTCAGTCGGTGGTGAATAACCTCTCGAATGTTATAAGAGGTTAAGCTTTGTGTCACTTTTTATTAAATTGCATTACGTTTGTAATCGATTTTTGCGAAATTGCATCGTTCGGGTTTGTATGGTCGGTCTTTGAGCTTCATATAAAATGAAGCAAGCATCAATGTAACATTTATCTTACTGATACCAGCCTCGCTGACAACGGGAAAGGATTAATGGCAAAAACAATGCAATTGCCCTACCCATTCAATCGAAACCTTTCAGTAAGATGAGTGTTTTCGGTTCAGCTCTGTAGACCTCCGTCGCGTGGAGCCTGGACCAACAGCTTTATCGTATTATTATCGCTCGACGCCGACATTTATAAACGAATTCAGTGTTTCTCAGTTGGCCAACGAAAACAATCCAACGCGCGTCATCCATTGAAAATAAGGTGGCAGCTACAATAACTCCCTTACGTAAGTACATTTTCATTCATTCATACCCTAACCTGACGTCCAAAGCCTTCCGTGTATCACGGAAGAACTACTGTCCATAGCATCTCCTTTGGTACTAACGCATGATGTCACACAAACCAAAACATGGCTTAGGTCGTCACCACCGATCTGCGGGCCACCCAGCCAATCAATGCTGAAAATGTGGGCCGGCTGAGCTGAGGCCTGTTCACCATCACCTGCGGTTCGGCGGTTACCAGCTGGCCCTAGCTCCGCCCCTTTCCTCATACGTCACCTCAAGCAGGCGTCTTTTGAACACTGAACGCCGCACTGCGCAAATCTACATAACTTTTGCATCCTGCAGTTCGGCGGTTGCTTCGTGCCAACCGCAGCCGTGTGACGTCATACCGTTCGCCCATCCCCAGTTCCCACTTTTAGTTACCCCGATCCCGACTTCTGAACACTGCTGACCGTCGAACCGCAGTCAACCGCAGGTCCGTGAACGGGCCTCTGACTGACAGGGCTGTGATAGGGCCGCACATAGCCATGCTGCACGGCAACAGAGAGCTGCAAGTGCACAGCCCTGCCACCCGACAACACAGCTGCCACAGCCCACAGCCCTGCTGCTGCTGCCGTCTGTACGCCTATACTTGTATTGTGTGGGCCCGGCAGCTAATCACGACCAGCCTCGGAGGTTATACTCGTGCTCCGCTGCGGTCTTCACCTGCACATACTTCCGGTGGCTTCGCTACCACCACCCACGAGCATCGGATCAAATTACAAATCAAATCAACGGACGGGTTCAGGCGATGAATGTGCGCAACAGATCGAGGGTATTTGTAGCATAGTGATTACTAGTGCTAACCCGTCCGCTCCGCTGGACGATCTATGCATGCAGATTGCAGACTGCATTTTCACGTTTTTTATTCGTCATATTACCGAGGTACTCGCCCGTCAAGGGATCGTAGTTTGTGACTTAAATACTTTTTAATTCAGTGCGAACGGCTATATTTTTTTACATTTACTGCTAAACCCCTTCTCTGTGCTATAGGTGGCGCTGGCGTGCACAACCCGTGCTTGGCTGGTGGCGTATAGTTCAAGTTCCTCCCATCAGAGGGCGGACGGCGGTATTATCGGTGGAAGTTATGTCGTGTTATTTATTCTAACACAGTCAGACATTATCTTTACTTGTAGGAGAACGAATTGATGTTGGGAAATGTGGGGATCAGAATATATACACACATGTTGTCCTGCGATCTGCAAAATGATTTCTTAGATACTAGCCGTTTTCACGATGGCTTATTTTGCGCGAAATGTTTTAAAACATTTTAAAATGTTTTAAATATGTTTCAGTGCGTAGCCGTCTCACGATGGGCTAATTTGCTCGGAGAAATGTTTTAACCCTCGCCGTATGAAAACCGTTAGGGCGGAGGGTTAAAACAATTTTTTGACAAATTAGTCCATTTGAAAGCGGCTACGGCTAAAACATTTTAAAATGTTTTAAAACATTTCGCGCAAAATAACCCATCGTGAAAACGGCTGCTATTCAATGGGAATTATCAGGTGTCGAAACTACATCACCTTTCGTACTTATAATACGTATAAGGAAATATTTAGTTGGCAAAACACGGACAAACGGATTTTCTTTTTTAAATAGTAAGATAGATGTGTAGTTTGTTTTTTCGCGGCGCGGCAACTGCCTGCATGAACCCTATGAAATACGTCCACCGATGAACGTGGTTGACTCAGCCTTGGTCCTTAGATCTCGGCTGCTTTAAACAGGAAGCTCTAGCCACCAAAGTTACGTTGTGAAATGGCGAGGAAATTAATAAACTGCATGCAATTACATGACCCTTGAGGGATGTCTCAAAGGTTAAATGCCATCAAAATCATAAAATGGTGCCTGAATCTGCTGTAACCCAGGCTGTCGTTAGACACAACAGAATTGCAACTATTAACACGTATTTTGCGTCATTTGTCGTCTATTGCCAAAGTTTAAGAATAAATATAACTGAAGACTCGTCATTAATATTCATACCAACACAATAACTGTCTTACTATTGACAGGAGTTCCAAGTCCCTTGACTTTCTTTCCAAATTTTACAACCGTTCTAATATATCCATAGATGCACAAGGCTTAAAACATATTTTCAACCTTGGGCATCTATAGCAGCCCAGCAACGGGGCAGTGGCGGACTTATTTTTCGGCCATGTCCGGAAAGGCAACCTGTTGGAACAATGCAGGCATTAGAAATAGGCAGGGAAGAAACAGATAAATCTAGGCTGAGGAAGAACATGACTCAACTCAGACAAGCTATACAGTTTTGCACGGCTACTGCCAAGACTTAACCACGATTTCTAACCTTTAGACACCCCTGGCTGGGGCAATTAGCCGCGATTCTGTCGGCGCCAGTGGTACTGTGACACGTCATATGTTCGTTTCCGGTCTAGTTAGTACCACATGAAAAGACTGTAAAGGAGGCAGTCCCCCTGTTCAGTGCCCGGTCAGGAACCAAACGGGGCAGTACTTGGTCCTGATTCAGCTGCTCGCAGACGACCATATAGGCTTGAAAATGCATAAAGTGTAACCTGCAGATGGTGTTTTCGCAAGTATGACATGGAAGTGGTACACAGATGAACCAATGGGAAGTCGGCTTATTCTTTACTATAACAGCATTGCACGAATTACTTTAAGGATATGCATTCAATATCACGCGACGCAACTGGCATCGTAGCAGCTTTCGATGCTTCTGTTCTACTTGCTTCTTGATAGCATGCATCTGACATTGTTAGGCTCAATAATATTTATGTGACAAATGTTAATCGAGTGAAAGGAAGGCCTTATATTAATATAATTATTAATGTTTATGTTTATTTATTAATCAAGATACATTAATATATATCTTGTATTTGCCCAGTGAATAAGCAATAAATGCGAAACGTCGGGTATTTATTAATAAAATCGCTTTTTAGTTTAAAATAAGTTTAAAAACATTAATAATTATATTAATATAAGGCCTTCCTTTCACTCGATCAACAATTGTTAGGCTCATCGATTCCGTGTCATGGGACCAGGCCCTGGTTGGCAGTGCACGTCGGCCTTCAAACAGCATCCGTATGACCATAAATCTTTCGACAAACCTGGTCAATAGTACTGATGCCAGACTGACTGATAGGTCTACATATCGACTTCTTCTGGCTACTGATGACAGACGTGAGCGGCTACTGATAACTGACATGAACAAGAGCAGGTCTTGCAGTATGCATATCGACCTCTGTATGTCAAGGTCCCTCGCTATCACTGATCCATAGCAACATGTTTAACATTTAGCATGGCTGAACGATTGCGAGGTTATTAGATAGCTAATGTATTGTGACCAAAATAGCTAAGAACAACAAGGCCGTAGGAACTGTGTATTCATTAAAAAAATACAGTAACCAGTAGCACTAGGTAATGCGTCCAGTAGGGTAGACAGTAATGTCTAGGCATTCAAAACGCCTGGAATGTTGTACTATTGGTTCCAAAATAAGCGTCCCACTGGTTTGGCCGTCACAGCAGTTTAAGGGAGTATAACGGCTTGGAAAAATTATGAGAAATGATGGAGATGAGAGCCACTCATCTGGGCACTCATCTACAATCCAATTAACATATTTTCCTTCAAGGCGGATATCCCTTAAACTGCTGTGCCGGCCAGCCCAGCGGGACGCTTATTTTGGAACCAATAGTACCATAAAGAGGTTTAGTGGATCAATTAAACCTGAGTATGTAGCCTTGGGCATTTTAAGGGGAACATAAAATGAATGGTCTTTTGCAGAGTTGGAGGGGGATGCAGAGGGGCCAGATCGCTCTGACCCCCAATTTGGCAGAATTGTAAAATTACTAAAATTATTTGGGAGCGAGGGCCAAACACCAGGCTACCTCCCCCCGCAAAAAACAACTCGCTAACCCCACTCAAAATTATATGCCGACGCCCTTGGTCTTTTGCATTCAAGAAGTAAGAGCGAGCAGTTTTTCACGCAGAAACAGACAAATTAAATGAAGCATTATCAAATTTTATCTCCATCCATGTAGCACGTATACGAAGCGATACATTCAATGTTTCTGACAAGTCTGCAAGGCATTCATGGGAGCTTCAAACGTTAATTTAAATGATCGAATGTGCATCGGAATTCGGAACTCGAATATCAAGCTTGCATATTTGAATCCTTCAGCCTGACCAGTGCTCCATTAAATAAACCTTGCATACTTCAATAAGCATACTTAGCTCCCAATAAGAAGTCTCAAATCAAACTTAAAAAAGTTCTCTCAGGAGTTTCCGTGACCGTAATGCAAGACGATGTCTCGTCCTCTTTTTACCTCGTCAGTAATCTGTCTGAAGCCTTCACAAGCAGTAATTGTTGAGCTAAATGTTAAGTGTGTTTGAACAGACTCTTCTGACTGGCGAACATGACGCGTCTTACACGTCAATATGTCAAAAGTTACGCAGCTTCACATACAGGGCATACAGTCCTGATATCCTCACAGTAAGGCCATGCGACTTAGCGTCAACAAAATAAGAGCGGAGCGTGGTAGCAGTTTTGTCACCACTGACTGGTATTGTCCTTGACACTAAGTAGCCATAACTTGTATCTAAGGCTCTGCAGACATGCTCGCCTCGACAGCGCTTCATTGTTATGACTTCATGTCATGGTGTAGATGGGATACTGCTGAAGCGCTAGCTGCGTCTATTTCAGCCCGCATACAAAGTGCTATTTCAGTGCACGTTGAAAGTGATTTATGGTGTTTGTTTAGGAATGCGGCGAATAACATATATTGCAGCAAGAGGTTTGTATAAACTGGAACTGAGAAAATCGTCACATTTGGATGCACATCAGGATTATTATTATTATTACTGCATCAGTACATTTCAATATTTTGACACCAAATTAAGAAGCCTACTGTAACTGGAAAGATGTATCAACTGGTCAGATCACAGCGTGGCGTAACACAAAGTATCTCAGAATGGGACGGCAGATTTGTACGTAAGTATAAAACGTTGTTCTGAGTGTTGGCTTTCTAACTTATCGATAAAGAAAATATTCACTCATGGACCTGACCTATAGGCTAGTGGCCTGATCTTATATCCTGTTTAAGAACACACACAATCAATTATCCCATAACAGTTTTGATAAATGCCAGTCTTAACGTTATTGCACTTTCCTGCACCTTGTAGAGACGAAGTTTCCCATTTTGTATATCCACCTTGTTTATTTTTAGAATATTTGGCAATACGTCTTCTGACTAATCGTCTTGAATACGCCCCTCGCTGATTTCTGACCCATCCAACAAACGTTATCAGACCATCACAAAACAGAGCGGCTGTTTTCTCTCCGGGCTGCCAAGTTTGGCTGTGTTGACTATGCCACCCTGTCCACTTATCAGTTGACAGCCACGCGCCCGTGACCTGGGAGGGTGCAGATCCAAAATATCTCCGCCGGTCCCAGTCAGCTTGAGTCAGCTGTGAGGCCCGTGAGGAGGTGATGAATGAGCTCTGTCATCTAACCACCCAGCACTGACCACCTTATACACCAGGCCAACCAGGCTGGTACGTTTATCGTGCCGCAATCATATAACTGATTACGGACCGGACATGAACGGCAGCTTTGTAACTGCACTCGGCATCAACTGGCAGTCTCTCTGCACGGCTGCATTGCTGGGGTCTGCAGGGCATTGAAGGGGAAGGCAATACAAAAGAGGAGCTTTCAAAAGGAGTTGGTGTTGGAATGGGAGTGGATAAAATGCAGCTACTCGATGAAATATGGTAAGAATGCCTGACAGGAATAAATGTGCACTCAAGGAAACCTAGAAATGGAAGCCAGCAATATCGTTGGATTGAGGCTGATGATCTTCTTTATATGGAATACGGTCGATGACTTCAGCTGTGGAATAGAGCAGACATGTACCGCGCTGGTGCTTTTACAACATAATTTTTATTATAGGATACTAAGGATCAACTGGAGTGGACATTCTATCGATGTTTCAATCAAGTGCCACTAAAGATGAGCCAGATTCGGGTAACTCGGAATGCAGTCGGGCCATCGTTGACCTACAAATTTTGTGAGCCCGGCAAGGCGATTTGCAGTTAATTTCATGATCAGTGACCACTATCTGAATGACTGAATGACCACTATCATCTGAAGCCGATGTCATGCGGTCGATATCAGAGGCTGCAATAGGCCGGGATGACGTCAGGCAGGTCCGGGTGGCCCGTGCTTAACCTTTCAGAGTCCTGACCTTTTCGCCTCTGGTTGTTCCTAACGGGCTTGATGTATTAAATCATTCATGGGATGGGACAGTGATAATAAAACTGATATATTACTTTGCCAGGGTTTTAAATTCAGTCCCCAAGTTGTTTTTTCCTGGAGCATGAGTTCATGAGAAAGTTCAGAGTATCGGAAGGAGTTTCACAATATTTATCACAATAAATAGTCCATATTTACTTCCAGTCGAGGAAAATAAACGACTCAATACAGAACTAACGTTTTCATTATTGCAATCCGGATTAGAAATGCACATGAAACGGGCATATATTTTTATAAGATTGTTGATAGTCTAAGATGATCGTATACAATAAATTTACACAAATGTGTGAATTAGATAGTCCCTGTTCGTGGCTGACAGCTCTGCGTTCGCACTTGTATGTACCGTATGCAAACCATGCGAACAGCATGCAATAAACATGAGTTATTTCCATTGATACAGACCTTGAGCTACTTGTGTTCTTTAATCACCGAATGTCTAATGTCACCGAATGTCACCGAATGTATTCAAATTTACCGTGCATATCCTCTTACCTCAGTAGATATTATCACTCCTTAAAATGATATGGATAAAAGATCATACTCCATTTAGACGCATTCAAATATTCCTACACAATGCGCATTCTCTAAGCTGAGTGAAGTGAATCCCCGGTGGCCGGCGTCAATGTGTGGACTAGAGCTGCCGCCACCGCCAGTATTGGAGCGACAGGAGTGGTCTGATAACATCTCCAATAACCGACCCCCGGGAGCGGCCGGGCCCGCCTGGCGCCGTTCGGTGGCGCGCGTGGGACGTCTGTTTTGCCGCACACCCACCTCTAGCGCGCGCCAGATTTGTGACCGGTCGGCGTCATCAGTTACAGCGGGGCGGCGTCATCAGCTTCAGCGGGACAGTGCGGGGGATGATACGACACCACCGCCGCCCCTCAGCAGATAACAGGGCGGCACAGGAGCTGATGATGCTGGGATTCTCAGATCATATCTGACTTACTCCATTGACTTTCTGACGACCGGGCACAGCAAATTACACTAGGTAGATGGGTTGGTTTCAGTTGACTTATATGTTGTGCTTATGCTAACCTTTTTATTTTGCTTTAGCCGGTACCTATGTTAACGGCAGCAAAAATATCAACGTAATGTTTGGGGACCGTATATGCCGTTAAAACACAAGTTAATAGCAAAAATTACGGAGACTGGAGACAGAAAAATGAGATCTAACAGTTGCTAGACCATAAGACCCCAACAAAGACTGCGTGAACGACTGAAGCGGTGTCACCATTTTCAGAGAAGACATTCGGCGGCCGTCGTCGCCATTTGGCTCACGCTCTGAGACGGTCCAGAGCTGACCACGTCCCCCGGCTGGCAACAAACACCATGTCCCGACTGACCCCACACGAGTACTATACGAGGCCCAAATGTCCACGGCGAGTGCATTATGACGTCGTGGCCGCATATTTACACGGGTCATCGCGTTACCCAGCAGTCATTTTAATTCTTTGGCGGCAGTGCGAAATACGTCTAAACTGCGAGGCAGACTTGGCCGAGGAAGCTAGCTCCGCGTCGTCCTTCAAAGTCGACTTCACTGTTTGTTGCGCTACATTAAAAAACGAAACTATGTCTCCTCACATATCACGTTTTGATAAACTAAAAGCACTGCATCATTCAGCATTCACTGCATCACTGCATCTTTCCCCGTTGTTTTACACGTCCAACACTCGCAGGCAAGATAAGCAGAGGGCGGTTCTCTTGCGAAGCGTTTTATGATTGTGTTACAGTCGTTGCAATTCAACCGTTAGAAGTTACGTTCCTTGCAATTATTGGGCACAATTCAGCTAACGTACCAATTTGCAGCGCCTTTAGCCAGCACAATAATCATTTTACCCTTTGCTTGTTGTAAAATATGAGCTACAAACGTCCTGGTCGATGAGGAGGAAACATAGAGACGGCCGTTATTATCGAAATGCTGTTCTTTGTTAAGTCAATAAAACCGATGTACCTCATCAGAGAAGTGCATTTATGATGATAATAGCACACATTAGTTTACCTTCACTTTAATATTAATAAATATAACACGAGCCGCGAGCGAACACACCGTAGAATGATAGACTATAGAAGGCCTGCCTTGCACGATGTACAATATATGTGCAAAATTCACAAGGAGTTGTTCATAATCCGCTAGTCTAAATCACTTCAGATAAGAGCGTCATTTAAGCTCTTCACTGATTCTCTTACCAGTTACCACGATATCTTAACAACATCTTTACAGTAACTTATGCGAAGTCCTGGTGGTAGGGTGTTATTTTTATAAGTGCAAACATTATTACAAGCGAGCGCGAAGCGCAAGCGAATCCTTACTGAATACCGAATTTTTATCACATGTAATCGGCCGACCCAGCAAGACCCGACCCGACCAGACCCGACCCGACCGTAAAGCTTTGCAGAAGCTTATATCTGTGGAACCCCGCCTTCGATTGACAAGCAGTCTTCACCATCTGATAGCCCCATTCAATAACATTAGGTTAATGACAAGTTTCGTCTCACGTGAGGGGTCAGCAATCAGCATGGTGCATGACATGACACAGACGTTTTGATTTAAATCATGGTTTGACGTTTGACGTTCCACAAATGTCCTTTGCTTAAAGCAGGTTTGTGATGATACTTGATACATTTAATCCTGTCTCTTATTGTTTTAATGTATTTTATTAGCCGTTTTCACGATGGATTTTTTGCGCGAAATGTTTAAGACATTTTAAAATGTCTTTTAAATGCTTTTTTAGTAAGCCGTTCCTTCACCCGAACTTAGCGACTATATGCGAAAAAAATACACCCTCGCCCTACGGGCATCGTACAGGCGAGGGTTAACAAAATATATCCTGCAAAATTAGTCCCAGTGCGTAGAAAACGGATACTAGCTAAATAATTTTAGAATTACTATGTTGAAAACTGTATATTAAAACATTTCGCCTCGAAAATATCCTATGGTGAAACGGAATAACTATTTGAATGATTATTATAATGAACGCTATGGTATAAAGTCATCAGTGACCAGAGTCCATCTTTTCATAAAGTCCAATTAAAAAGCATCTTGTAATCAATATACATAGATGTAATAATGCAGACCACGTGTAGACATTTCGTTTGTCGACTTTTGCCATTTTCTGGTGTCGTAAAACGGTCAAACCGAGATCGGTGGGTTCTGTTTGCTTTTGTCATTGACCTCTCTAGGCCTGGATAGAGATCAATGGTTGTCAGCTACATGTTGTACATGTATGTATTATGTATTTAACATCGAGACAGCTGGTCGCTGATTGACTATTCTAATGGACATTCCTACGCTACCCGAAATAACTTTGCTCGCATCAGCTAATGTTATGGAGGCCTTATGATGACCCGAGTTTGCTGTGTCGGTGTCCCTGTCCGGTGACTATCTTTGGCATCCTATCTCACATTTCCAATCAGTTTGTAAAATTGATATCGATGGCTTTACTTGCGGCGAGCACGCAACATGACCCTGTGAGCCCAATTCGTGTGATACGATTATACGGCGGGTCGCTGGAAACAGAAGCGGACATCTACACAGGGACTAGACTTAGAGAGTCAATAGGGCAGCTGCTCGGGCTATCGACCCAAAGTCAGTGCTTTAATCAACTTTCCGTTCACCACCGCTCGGTTCAAGGGAATGATTTAGTAGGTAGCTCGCATACCACACATTCCTAAAACGAATATATCAAAGAAACCTATTGCTGCGGCTCTATAGAGCAGATTGTGTTGAGTTGAGAGGCTGAATAGTTGACTTTGATAAACCGGCGTAGATGTCATCGGCAGGAGCACGGGTGTAAAACATTTCGGGGTACGTACGTACACTCAATGTGAATGAAATCGCAAGAGTAATCAATCAAATCCGTTTCAAGTGCCTGTCACTGAATACCCTGTAGCCCTGCGTGCTGAGCACGTTTTGTGTGTTGTGAAACCATCACCGGCTATGGATAAGGGCTGTATGTATTATGCCGCCCAGCCAGCATCGATTAGCGCCATATTTGTAGCGGGGGCGCCGATCAATCATGTAGTGGCTGTTGCCGTCCGCAGATGAGCTTCTTTAGTCACGCCGTGTGGCCTGTATCCAGCGTCTGAACAGACATGAACACGAGCAGTGAACGGCGACAGTGAACAGCGACAGTGAACGAATACTCACCAGACAAGCACATCGAGATGGCTGGTATTGATCGGGATCGACCCAAAAGACACCACCAATAATGCAAGCGGATACTTAATTTAAAGATAATGCAATTACATCTATTATACCTTCCTCGAGCTTTACTGCTTTCATTCCCAGCGAGCAGCTAGCTCCCCTAAATATTTTATTGTCGATTTGCAGGTGATAGAATGCTTTGTGACTAGCTTGTATGGCTTCAGGAACGTAAATATAATTATGGTTGTCATACTGGGATACTGGGCTAGTCATGATCCACGAACCCTTGACTCGACTCTTCAAGCAATTAATCAAATTATGCCTTAAAAGTCGACAGTGGCCTCTCACTGATAATCTGCACTCCAACGGTCCGTACGTTGTAGACATGCTGGTGCAGCTTATGCAACAAATCCTTTATTTGTATCAAAGACGACCTAAAAGCGGAACTTGTCCGCCACTGTAGCTCAGCGGGAGAGCGCTGGACTTCTGGTCTATCCCGATAGTGGCAGCCCGGGTTCGAGTCGCTTCGGCGCTCGCTGTTTGCTCCTGACTGGGATGGCCTGCGGCTGGTGGCAGCGGTCGCACTCAACCGGCAGGTGACAGTAGTGAGCGGCGGCGGACCGTGGTCCAGGTAATGTCCGGTGCACGGCTACAAACTTTCGTCTCTAAATTCTGCCCGAGGCCACCAGAGGCAAATTGCGACGGATGCGGGTGCGTCGAGGTCAGGAGTTGCGCAACAATCAGATCGCTTTAACGCGTGGCTAATAGGCTGACCTCTGAGGTATTGGGTCCAAAGACCTAAATGTCATGCAAATCGTAACAATGTGGTGAAAGAATTTGACATGGCTGATCTGAGCGCCATAAAATGGGTAATCATGGAACGCTTCTTTGGTATCTTAATAACATACCAAGTTTGCACGTCAGCGTCACAATGACATAAGCCAACTGCCAAACTCCAAAAAAGGTCTCGACAGGTCATCTGAGGTACTTTGAGCCGAAGCGCATTACCCAGTAAAACACTAATTTGTCAATGGCTCCACAGATTTGAAATCAAGCCGTCAACACTGTCCCCTATAAAACGGCCAGAAGGCCAAGACAAAAAATAAAATCGCGAAGGCTCTTGGAGGTCAGTGACCTCGGTTGACTCAGAAAAGGGTCAGTATATCGGGTCATCACATCTCAAGACCCGAAGCCACCTTCCACCTGGAAACACCTTTGCATGTTGCTTCTGAACGTCAAACACTCGGCTAACTGTACATCGTAACACAGGATCGATACTACGGACGCCAGTTTCGCCTTCAGCACATGACCTTGAGCAAACCGAGATCATAGGTCAACGGTACATAGAAAGTTGAAAGTTCGTAGAATTTGAGCTTTCAGTGCTATGTGTCGATCAGTGTCTTACAACAGTAAGAGTAAACTCGGACCTCGGAAAGTTAGATAGTGATCGGTTACAAACTACAAGTAGATCTTATTTGGGAAAAACCGAGGAGGGTGGCATTCACCCCCCCCCCCTATCCGGGCGAGGGTAAATGCTATAAAATAAATAATCAATATTCTGTCTTATGCCAGCAACTCACTATATTTAGTAAAGCATAGTATATTTAATAAGTGTCTTGCCCTGCAAAAGAAATGATTTATTGAATATTGATTGGTGGATATATGACTGCAAAGAAAATACACCTATACCGCATTTGATATAAAAGTGGAGCATTTCACTTATTCCGCGGGCTTTCTACCAATCTACCATTAACCATTCAATGTGTTGTTCTTGAGCAGTAGCCCTCTGGTGTATACCCGACTGGCGTGAGTTGCCCCAAATAACCTTGCTGCTGCCCCAGGAAGCAATTTCTGCCCAAAATTCCAAAGCTGCCCAAAATAAAATAAAACTCATTGGATACTGTATCGCGGTCGCCACCGCGCAAAAACTACGTTGGTTATGAATCGCTCCAGATCAAAATAGCATCAGACGCGCCACTTTCCCTACTCCCAGGTGCTACCAAATTGCTACTAAATGGAGAAAACACGAGCGAGGCCAAAAAATAGCATTGTATTTTTTCGAAAGAAGTTGTTTTTCGCAGTCAGAACCCACTTCTCAGCACCAGTTTCAGCGGATGGGGGAGGGTCTATTTTCTATTGCCGCCCCCTGTCGAGGGTGGAATGGGGCTTTGCCCCTGTCGCCCCCCCCCCCTGGAATCCGCCAGTGATCACGAACACACTTCAGACCTGTGTTCGCCATGGATCAGATGCGCCCATGGGTGCCCAGCCCAGTGTCTGCTCAATTCTTCTGATTGCCTACGTTGCGTATTAATTTGTAGCCTTTTCATGGGTGATGGGCGGACATGGATAAGGTATTTT